>VUQG01007129.1:8170-40590 GCA_015106755.1 Etia nguti
GGGCTGACCAAAAAAAAAAAAAAAAAAAAAAAAGCATAGAAAAGCAAGATTTATGATGGAAAGCTTAAAGCCACAAATCTCACACCAGGCATATTTTCCAAAAAGCTCTAAAAACTAAGCTCGACTAGGCTTCGCCTGATTCAGCCTTGGCAGGAAATTCTCACCGTTGGCACAAATACGCCTCAGCATCAAAGATATATTATCGTTGCACGCCAACTGCTGAGGACACAGCAAGTGCTGGACCTGGGGAAGTTGTGTGAAGAATAACAAGCGAGACTGATGAAAGTATTATCAGTAGCAGCAGAGTTGTACATTAGAGTTAGCCTAATGATAAGGCTGGTAATTCTTAATTTGTTTCTTGCTGCGTTCAAACAGATTCAACTAGTACTTTAGTTATATCTAAAATATTAGATGTAATTACTACTTTGCTCATTTCAATTTAGATCCATGACAATCCGGACTTGGATATGGAATGTAATCACATGATCAGTTTTATACTATTAGGCATTTGTGTGAACTGTTCCTGAATTTTTGAATTCTTGAGTCCAAGTTGACATTAAGAAGTGGGTAAATCAAGGTAGTGACTTAGAAATATGCAGCAATAAAATAACCTTTTATTGCAGCTGATTGCTCTAATAAATACTGCTGCCTGTAAGCTGCAAACACACTGAAGGGCATTTCCCATCCTTCTTTTCCAGTGTGCTACTGTCATTGATGATGCTCAGCCAAATTTACAGTGTTTATTTCAATAACAAGAACTAAAGTCACTTAACATTCAGGACCCTGCACAATATTGTTATATAATAAAACTGAACTTAAAATATTTTCTATCTGGGATGCTGTATCTTGCTTTGAGCTTTTTAATCGGTTCCATAAATCCCTTTGTTTCCTCTGTGTAACTGCATCAGTAATTTCTGTCCACTGTTTGGTCTCCCTTGTCATATGGAGCGAAGCTTGCGAGTGCTCCAGCAATGCCCAGCTCACTCATTGGTTTACTTTTTGGAAACATATTACTGCTAGTACTTCCTCCTCGTGTGCTGCTACAACCTGATGACACGACAGCTGTGTGTTTTTAACTGGTGAAACAAGTTTGTTGCAGTGGTTGCTTCAAAGTCAGTGACAACTCACAAGTCATTGGCCGTCTTCAAAGCGACTTTGGTGCGTCAAGATGGAGCCAGTCTGCTATCAGTTTGCGATTAAACGGGGTCAACTTGTCAATTACATATATTGTTTGTGATAATGCGATGATTAAATGTAATAAATTGGCAACAAGAGTACTTAAGGGTAAGGACTATACTAAAACTTTGATTTTTTTATGATGGTTTTATTACAACATGCTGATGTCTGACCTTTGACCTATGACCTTGAAGCAATACATAGTAAACTGGTGTATTTTATTATCTATACCCATTTGACTGGAGCAAAATTGGCTGAAGTCTTTGGCATCTATAAGCTGTAAAAACTTGAGATTTTAAGATGTATTCATGCAGTGTGTAATTTTGTAAAACTTTTTGGCGTCATTGTAAAGTTGTAGATTGCCATATTGAAAAAATAAAACATGTGTTGTACAGCTCTCTCCACCCCTTTTCATATGATATATTACTCGATAAATTTTCTTGGAATTTTTTTTCAAGGTCAACTTCGACTTTCGGCGCTAACAATGAAGGTCAAGGCGAAATGCTTAGCCGACACAGGTACTCATGTCCCCCAAGGCCTAGTATTTTGTTGTGAAGACAATACACTAGGCCATAAAAAAATCTGGGCAATATAAAGTTTTTACTGATTTTCACATTTGGCATGTCCTTGACCAAAAACATTAAATGCAACTTCCAGACAACCACCATTTTTTCCTATTCACAAGGATGTTGGTAACTACTTTTATTCTATTTTGACTGAGCCATCAGCAGGAATAGTGTTATTCCAGATTTTACACAATATAATGCTTTGTTGGAGGTCTGGCCCAACACACTGCTCTCACTCTCAGATATATTTGGGCTTGTTTCATTGTTATGCGCTCTAGGGAACGTAAATGCATGGCATAACTATATATCACGGTATTGTGAAATGACATAAAATCAATATTATTAAAAAAAAATTTTCCGGTAGCATTGTGGACGGTATGATATCGCATAGCCCTGCTTGACATTTAAGTTAGATGTATCAAAGTTCCTCAAAGGCTTTTATCTTATATATTGTTCACAAGAATGAGACAAATGTGAGGCAGTAGTGACCTTTCACCACTAAAATCTAATCAGTTCATCATTGATTCTAAGGAAGTGTTTTTGCTGAAATTGTAAAATGTGCAGTGTAAGAGAAATGCGAGCCATTAAACTGCGAGAGTTCGTATGTTGGTTGGGATGTTTGTTGGTACTTCAATTTACACCGTATATCTGTCATATCAAACTATAGGAGGTATACTTGTTTTATAGATCAGGATCAGTAAATTGTAGTGCAACTATTTTTTTTAAAAACTTTATTTGTAACTTCATTTTCTAATCTTACCATGAAGCTAAAACACAACTGGACAAACCTCAAAGCTCATACTCTTGTGGTGTCTTCACGTAACGTCTTCAGTTAATTAAGATGACAGAAAGTTAGTTTTAAAACCATTAACAAACAAAAATAGATAAACAAAACAACCAACACCCCAGCTGTTTGTGATATTACAGGATTTCTGGTACTTCTAAACTAAACTTCAGAATCACAATTTCTACAAGTAGCATGGATACATCTGTACAAACAAAAACCATTTGTTCTTGTTTCAGTGTTCTATTCAGCGGTGCTTCCTCCAGATAAACACCATTACCACAGCTTTATTCTCTTAGTCTTACCCTGAGGAAACGGGCCGAGGCAACGAAACACTCTCTGATGTAATATGCCCAGCACAGATGCGTTTACAGTGTGTTATTAATCACAGGAAGATCATTTGCTCCTCCGGGCCGCCCAGGAGCTTAATTTCATTTGTTCCCATCGATTTAACGGCCATTTCAGAAACGGAGGGGGGGCGGGGGGTGTTGTGGTGAGCGTAGTCTCGATACAAACTATTGATCACAAACTGAATGACCTTGTGTACACAGTGACCGTGGTAACCAACCAGGGGACGCAGAAGGGAAACGCATCATTCAGAGGTCTCGGAAGGTTTATCGTGGCAGTGTTGACAAGAAGCCCGTCGGTCAAAAGGTCTGCTTTTTTACACATTTTGTTAGCCGAGACGGACCAGTGCTGCCCACATACAAATGAGCAACAGACTACATAAACACTTGCCCACACAAGTACTCAGCCCTCTCCTCCTAATTCCTGTTAATATTCACTCTCGGCATCACTTCACCCCCAAGGAGCGCCGTGATCACAACCGCTTCCAGGCCAGCGAGTTAGTTTCCATGCTCATTTCTGTTTGGCACAGGGACTCAATTACGAACACCTTGTGACCTTTGGCCCTTTTGCACACGAAGTACTATTCCCATGTACAGCACCACATCATACCTAACTAGAGCCTAGGGGGGGGCCCGCGCTCTCTTGGAGCACAAACAAACATTGTTTACACGAATTACATGCTATAGGAGATGATTAACTACCCAGCTGAACCCGGGCTCCGCTTTGGCAGCAGTCCCACAACACAATTTATGAGCTTTTGTGCATTTCTGTGTGTGTTTGTGTATGTGTGTGGGTGTGGTGGGGGGAGGTTGGATGGTTAATAGAATAATGAGACTGCTATTCTGTGAACCCACCAAGCAAGAATAAGTGGCACTAAATGAACTGCTCTTTTGTTTGAGGCCATTTGATTACTTGTGTGGCAGCAGAGGGTGTGATTTCATTCACATTTCTAATCCTAATCTTGTTATAACCCCCCCCCACACACACACACACACTCATAGGTAAGCATGTGTGCACCTGTGTGTGCGCGTGTTAAGTAGGTGAATGATGGATATATCTCGTTGCCTGGCTTACCTTATCAGGAGAAGGGCCAGTATGGGTTTCATCAGGAGGTTGATGAAGCTGGAGATACAGGTAAGCCAGGCAGCTTTAGAGGAAGAGAACACACACACAAAACAAGATTGGCTTGTCTTCACGGCAAAATAAATGGTGTTGCTGAAGCTGAGATAGTTAAAGGAGAAAAGGAGAGACTGCTTTAAAGCGCGGCCCACTTGATAAGAGCTCCGCCGTGATTAAAAAAGGGAAAAGGGAAATGCGAAGCTTAATGCAGTTCTCCCTGATGGAAAACTGTCAAGAACTTTCTTAAGTTTGTATTCCTGGTAATTAAACATGTCAACAAAAGTTGATACCCGGATGGAGACTTTGTGGTGTACAGAAAAAGAACAACAAGCCATCTGTTAAGGGCAAATGCCCCTTCTTCACTTCTAGATACAGTATATGAGTTTATGTGAGTTTTTTCATTTTATTAATCACCCCGTTATTTTCCTGATGCCTTGCCCCCAGACTATTCTGCAATCTTCTTCTGCTTTAATATCTGTACTTAAAACAAAGTGCTTGTCAGGTGAACTATAGGTCCAAAAAACCTCTCCTTGCCATTACTGTCCTGGTAAAAGAGGCTCGTTCCCAATTCTTTAAATTCCCCAAATAAAAAGCAAAAGTGTAAAACAGATCTTGAAACTTACTCAACTATCCCCATCAGTTTTGGACCAAGAGTGGATCTTTCACAAAAGATTCCCCCACCCCACTGGTTTGACTGCGATATATGGTATGATCTACAAGGAAAGCAAAACGTAGCGGACCCCTGAAGAAAGACTAGGTAGGCAAGGTGTTTTAGGCAGGAAAAGGATTATGGCCTGTCAACACATAAAGCAATTTATTTGTACTTCCAAGTCATGGATGACCTGCAGCTCTGCCTGAAATCCTTCTCTGTGGACACACGCAGAGTATCAGAGCTGCTGCTGCTGCTCTGCTTATGTGCTGTGAAGACAGGGCTTACATCAGCATGCTTTTTGCCCCGCTTTCTAATACTGCAACAGTCAAGATGACCGACACAGAGCCCAGTGCTTTGTTTTAGACAAGTATGTAACATCTTTTTTTTTTTTTTTTTTTACAATAATTGTTCCAGATGATTAAAGACATACTTTGGCAAGCCTTTCCACAAGAATGTGAGCAATGTATTGACTAGACCAGGGGCTTATCCTGACGGTAGGGCATAGGGTGGTACAGCCCCCACTGAAATATTATTAGCTTCCTCTTGTGAACCACAAAAATGACAAAAACCATTTCGATGGCAATTTGAGCTTAAAAAGCATTCTGTAAAAGTCACAAAATAACAATCTTTTTAATGAGTGTAATAAGTAATTGAGCCCCTACAGACCAGCAAGAATTTGCATCAGTCATACTATACAACAATAGTTTAATTGGCAGCAACTTAAAGATTAACAGTTAACAAGCTAGCAACCACAGCTGCACCACTTTAACAAATGGTATGCCTGATCACCTAAGCTGTCTGTATCTCCAACCTCACCACCATTTGAACGACCAAATATTTGTCTCAGGACATCAGGGACAAGAAATCTGCCCTGCACACGGCTGGAATTGGCTAAGAGAACACCAGCAAGCAGCTTGGTGAGAAAATGTTGAGAAAATAATCACAATGTTGGTGTGATTACTGGAAGAAAGACAAAAATCACTGCCAGTCACACTCAGTCTGGGACCCCCTGCAAAATCATTTTTGTTGTTTTGTGCAACATTTGTGAGAGGAAAAGCTACGTGGGGAAGTCACAAAAATAAATAGGAGGAGCTTTCTAATGACCTCAAAGCAGCTGGGAATACAGTCACCAAGAAAGCCATGGGCAATATGTTACATCATAAAGGTTTGAAATCTTATAGTGCTTGCAATGGTTCAGGAAGGTCCTTGTTCAGACCTTTCTGAGTTTGGCAGTGAACACCTGTACGATTCGGATGAGAGTATGTAATGTGATTAGATGAACCTGAAACTGAACTCAGTCCACTCTTCGTATGTGGAGTGTGAAAGAATGCTGGTGGATGAATTATGTTTGCTGGGTGGGTCTTTTGGGTCAGAAGGGTGTGAGTCTAAGCAGAGATGCCCAGATTCACATGGCCACCTCTTTAAGCTGATCAGGGGGGACACTGAGTCATTCCCAAATCAATAAATACTCTCCAGCAAGTCCTGGGTCTGCCCTGGGGCCTCCTCCTAGTACAACATGCCCAAAACACTTTGCCTAGGAGGCGTCCAGGAAGTATCCTAGTCAGATGCCTGAACCACCTCAAGTAGCTGTTTTCAATGCAGACAAACAGCAGCTCTACTCTGAGTCCCTCTCGAATGACAAAGCTACTCACCCATCTCTAAGGTAGAGGCCAGTCACCCTTTGGAGGAAACAAATTTCCGTTACTTGTATCCTCGACCTCATTCTTCGGTCACTACCCAGAGATCATGTCCATATGTGAGGGTAAGAATGTAGATAAATGAGCGGTTTTATGCTCAGCTCTCTCTTTACCAGAACAGACTAGTACAGCGTCCACATCACTACGGACGCGACCCCAATCTGTTTATCAATCTCACGCTTCACTCTCCCCTTGTTTGTGAACAAGACCCTGAGATACTTAAACTCCTCTACTTAGGGCAGCAATTGTTCCAGACTCGGAGTCGACACGCCACCCTTTACCAGATGGATGGATGGATGTTTTTTCTGGTTTCACTGCAATGCCTTCGGGGAAAGATACAGATAGAAAAATCTGGGATGAGAGCCTCCTTCATACAGCCATTGAAAGTGCACTGTGGGCGAGTCTCCTGGCAATGAAGACAATGACCAAATGCAAAGGAGTGGCTCAAAAAAAGCGCATTGAGATCAGGGATTGAGCTAGCCCTAATCCAACAGAAAACTAGTAAAAATAGCTGAAATGTTGTGTATCCCAGTAACATTCTGGGAACCTTTAATTTGGAGATGACTTGCAAAAATGACAGGTCGAAATTCCCTTCTGAGATATGTCAAAACCTGGCGATCAACTGTACAAAACATCTGACAACAGCTACTCCACATAACATCAAATCATGTTTCAGAGGGATCAAATACATATTTCCCCTAATAAAATGTCTATTAATTTGTTACAGAATGCTTTTAACTTTATTTTTTTATTAATAACAAAGGTAGAGACAGTATTTATTATTTTCTTCCAATTAATTTATCACTTAAGATGAATGTTTGGAAATGAGATTAATTATGGGAAAAAATTAACTTTACAGTTACAAAAGCAAAGTTTGAAAATAATAATATGAATTCTCTCTACCTTTGAAGACTTGGCTGTCAGGAAAAGGCAAATATTACCCAGGAACAAGAAAAAAAAGGTTACTTAGTTACTTTATCTGTGTTTTTCTTTTTGTAAATATCTTATTAAGTGACCAGTTGTTGGAATTATTTATCATATCACCCAACCTACTCACCACCAAGCCTAAAAAGCCTTCTTTTTACCTTTACACATAGATTCAACAAAAAGGTGCCACCTGAGAACATCTAGAGCTGTCATGACCCAGAGTTAATGTTGAAATCCAAGGTGTAGACAGTGAAAAGGAAAGGTGACAGCACTGCTCCGCGGGGTGTCCTCTGCCTTTCTGAAGCATGTCCTAAAACGGTGTCTTTGATGCAGACAAATGGTGGCTTATCAAAGAGATGGTCCATAATCTGGGAAACCAGGCAGGTGTTGACCACCTGCTCTATTTTTGTGCCAGCCACTTCAGAGCTGCCATTCCAAGGACTGAAGAAAGAGCACCGTATGAAAGGACGGACAGGAGGAGGGGAGGAGGATGAAACAGAGGAGAGGTGACAAAGAGCAAATCAGTAAGCAAAAAGACAAGAGCGATGGGGGAAAAGAGAGAGAGGAGAGGGAAATAAGGTGTAAAATGGGAAGAAAGGTACATAAAACTTGAGCAAAAAGGTTGGCTTAAGAGGCAAAGAATGAGTGAGTGAGTGAATGAGTGAGAGTAAGACTGTCGCACTTGAGCTGACACGACGTCTCCTCATCTTGTCACGGGGATAGAAAGGCCTGGCTGGGGGAATTGGGAGGAGTGGTAGACGCGGGATACCAGGCCCACCGTGCCCATCACTGTCACTCATGTCTGGCAGTACAACGCATTCTGGTGACATACACAGATCCCCTGAGTCTGAAATGGGACAAGAGACCCTTTCTTTTCTTCCCCTTCCTTCACAATACTTCCAGTCACCCTCATCCTTTTCTAAGTCCTCCATCTCGCATTCCTCTCCTACGTATATTCAACTTAATTTAACCCCATTTTCTTATGCACCTGCTCACTTCAACACTTACAATAGCAGCACCGTTAGGCAGAACCTGTTTAACTTAGCTTTAGTTCTTAGGTGCACTTACTACAGATTGGGAAGTTTAGTTTTAGTCAGGACCACTTTAGTCAAAAGAAGATTATTATTTCCATCTGGAGCTGCACCTTATATTTCAATAGGCAGAGATCATTTGGAAAAACTGAACATGATGTATGGATGTACAGAATTCAATTCAAGCTGCTCGGTGATTAGATTTCGATGACCCAACATAGCAGAACGGAATTTCAACAGTGAGAGGGGTTAGGACAGGATGCCCTGAAGTCTAGATGCTAGTGATAATGAAGATGAAGACAGAGGCTTGGATGAGGCACTGAGTGACCAGGGTGAGGAGGAGATGGGGAGGATGAGGGTTGCACGATTGAAAGTGTGAAAGATCAAATGAAGTCTGGCAAGAAAATGACTAGACCAGAGAAATTATGTCAGGACTGAGTTTGACAGCATCGGAAAATGTAAGTGATGTGAAGAACAGACTAGCGCCTGAACACCCAGGAAGCAGGCAGATGAGTGATTACAGATCTTTTTTATTGAGCTTACGTATAGGCTTCATTTGGCAGCATATCAAGGATGCCATGGAAAGCCTGAAGCAGGAAGAGCCACAGCAAGACCCCCACTACTGAATAGCACTGGCATCAGTGGCAATAAATATGGCATCGATTGACAATAGCTCAACAGGGAGGACCTGGGGTAGAGGCGGGTTGCAAGGTAGCTTGCAGGTGCAAATTCAGGTAGGCTAAAACTCCTTAAACAGTATGGCCTGTATGAGATTTCCTAACTGGATGCATATGGTAATATGGGCTGGTACTGGGTTCAACTGTTGTCAGCTGATCTACCAGGACTCAAACAAGTCAATACAACAAAAGTTCTTATTATATAACAAGGAGTATATGATGAAATTACAATTAAATTTAACAGTCTAAAGTAAAAACTGACTGTTTTTTGTATTGTAGCTACGTAATGGCTTCTGAATAAGATAAGCTCAGATCAATCAACTCAGTGGTTATTGTACGGTGGCCGGGAGAGGTCAAACTTAAGAAAACAACAGCATAGAAAAAGGCTCCAAAGGCAGAAAAAAACACAACAGAACATAAAACACAATGAAAGTAGGAAAAACAAAATCACACAACAGACATTTTTGGGGAGACAATAACGTGACGGACCAGCAGGAACCAAAAAATGTAAAAGACTGCGACACGCAAAGGAAGAGGAGGATTCCTCTGTGTTGTAAGGGAGAAAAACATGCAGACTGTGCAGATCAGTAGGGCTGATAAACTTTTATGCATTTTTGACAGCTTGCATTAAACTGTGCTTATCATTGCACCATTTTATCATTATCTTCACATCGAAAGTTAACTATCAAATAAATAAGGCAGTTCCAGTTAAATTAAGAGAAAATAAACATTGTCAGTGATACGTCAAACAGCAGGCGCTCACACGTTGAGCATGAATTTACCAGTTTCTCTTGCTGCGTTCTCATCTCGTGAATGGATGTGAAAATACTCGTAAGCATGCGACGGCCTTCCTACATCCACAGACATCACGGTTCGGGCAGCTGTGCTGCTCATGCAGGCCGACCAGTGGCTCCGGCCTTATTAGAAGCCCACTAGATTGAAGAACCCAGACCTGACCCTGGAGAGCGGGAAAAGATGGCGAGAGAGGATGGCGAGTGCAGTTAGAGTAAGAGCAGAGTGAACAGCCACATTATCACATTTCCTGCCGCTATTTTCCAATTAGCTCAGTATCGATCAGCTCGCAAGCCCCTTGACGCACTGTGCCTTTCACTGACTGGGCTCGAAGCCACTTTCTATCCAACTTGTGGGTGGATTTCACCACACACCGAAGGTGAACAGGCAAGCTCGCCTGGGAAACTGTCCAGGTTATGCCGGGATAACACGGAGAAGCTTTCATCCATTTCTACCTGCCTTTATAGTGAAAGCTGGGCAGAACAAGCAATCATTTTACCCCAAAAAAATAATACGCGGGCAAAAAAAAAAAAATCAGCTCTTTAAAAATAATCCCAGATGTACTTTTCCTGGAAATAATAACAAGGTTACTCAAGGTTGAACACGCTGTATGATGTGAGAATGCTTCTTTATATATTCAGTGAGTAAACATGTGTAGGGCAGCACATGCTTTTTCATCATTTGCATCTGAGGAGACATTTCTAATGGTTAAAAAGTATTTCGTCATAATTGTCCAGCACAATTACTGCATCAGCTCCCAAAATGATTGTGTATATGTGACTCCGAGCCCATGAGTGATGTGTAAGAGGGAGGGAGGGTTAAAGTCCTAGTGATCAAAAACAAAAATATGAAATTACTGGAGATATCTCTCTTTATTCTGCTGCATTTCTCTATCGGCACAGTCCATTACCCAGCAGCAGAGAGATTATTCGCTGTTGATGAATAACTTTATATAGAACTCAGCATCAGTTACATTTCTGGCCATCTTGCTGCTTTGGCAAAAGCTGTGAACCCCTCAGAAAGTGCATACCGTGGTTTTATAAACAGGAAATATGTTAGCCAGCAACATTTACTGATCACACACAGCAACATGAGCAATAATTTGGAGTTTCAAGTGTTTCTGGACAGCTGACAAACTCTAGTTCAGTTTTCAATCTACTTCAGGCTTCAACTCCACCAAATCTGGCAGAAATACCTGACGCGCCAGCCTCAAAAAAACACGAATCTTTCCTCACTGGCCAGCCACTAATTCTGTCTGTCTGACATTTAGCACTGGGTAAGAAGTGTAAAATGAGTTTGTCAGCATCTTTGCACTGAATGAAAACGGGGCTTGATGAGAGAGCCGCGTGAACCAAAACAGTAAAACCAAAACAAATGAAAGACAATATGAAATTATGAAGATTATAAAGCTCGGGGTGACAGCAGAGTCTGGTGATAATTCTCTGTGGTTCATCAGGGTTTGTTTTTGCTTTTTTGTTTTTAATTTCTCAAAGCCATAAGCCGCTTTCCAAACTGCATTCACAAAACCTCAGTCTCTCCTGGCAAAATCAAACAATCACATCAAACCAGCTCTATCAAAACCAAACAATATTTTCAGGCCAAACACGCAAGCGGTACAAGTGACAACACTGCTGGGAATTCATTACACACACTGCATCAAAAATAGAAAAAAGCCTTCCAGTCCAGAAAAAAATAGTCAACTTGTAAATCTACAAAATGAAAAACAGTGACTGATAGAAGTTATTTTTCACAGCCTGCCGTCTGTATATGGCCAAAGTGATTCACTAAAACATTTGTAACCCAGCTGGTCTGAGGCATGCTCACATTGTTGTGTGTCCCATGTAGTTCATTCCCAGCAGCCTTTACTGTCAAAAAGAGGCATTTCTTATCACTATGGAAGCAACAAAACATACTTGACCCTATATTGAATGTTTTAACAGGCAAATACCTGCAGTTTTCTGTATATGATTTTGTAATTTTGATTGCAGTGATACATGTTTTTGGTACATTTGTGAGATTATATTGTATGACTATACTTTAATTTTTAAATTAGTTTTAATACACTAAAAAGGCAACATTTACCACATAATATTCGCATGTGTAGGACTACTTTAAAACTGAATAGCTACGAAGGTATCCAGGCCGCTATGACGGTATCACAGCTCCAAACTACATCAGCTGGAGAACATGTGAGTTTCAATATTCTACTCTCTTTTTTTTGCAAAGGAATCTGCTGTCAACACATCCATTTGCATAAATGAATCTATTTACCAGGTAACATCTAACAGCTTTAAAAATAGTAGAAGAAAAAAGCATTTGCTGTAATTTTGGCTAAAGACCAGCTGCAGGTCGAGCACACCAATGAGGTATTAGTGTTTGAGGCGAAGGCAAACTAATCTGCCTGCATACAGTTAAATTCTAAATTTTCCTCTCCAACTTCACATTTAGATGTCCTGTTTTTGGGCTGTGGAACTGGAGCAATTTCTATCAGGGTTCTGCAGCCAGGGAAACAGGTTATTAATAAAGGCTGACTGAATATGGCGATTTGTGAAGGTGAATGGTTAAGAGTCTCTGAGGCTTTATTCACTAGAGTGGATGATGATTTCATTGGAGGGGTTGCAGGTGGACAGGCAGGTTTCCAGGAAACTTGAGGTGTGATCAGTGGAAAGTGGGCAGGCAGGTAAACAACCAGTGAGTCTTTGTTTCCACAACAGCAAGCTGACTCTGATGGAGGCACAAGTAAGTGGCCGGCTGTGAACGTCTGACTCCTTAAATCGACGAGGTGAGGACTCGGAGGTACAGGCAGTGAACTTTGAAAAATTTCACTTTTATAAGTGGAGAAATCCAGGAATTACTTGAAGCATTGATAAAAAATTAAAGTCTCAATGGGCAAAGAGATGGTCAAAAGAGCCAAATGAAGCTCTAACACTACAGTTTGGAGATTCCTGACGGTTGAAGAAGAAATTGTAATAAGTTGTTATGTGGTAGGTGCAAGTCTCATGAGACTCTTTTCATTTTCTCAAGCAAAAGAATTGTAACTAATTAACTAGAAATTTAACACGCATGTTATATAAGTAAAAGCCAAAAAAAGCCACTTTATGAGACAAAGGTTTTTTTAACCCTTCTAAATCAAATGTAAACATTTATTAAATTCAGGTTTTTTCAATATTTGTTTTTCTACATAGGCTGTGATGGTTTTAATGGTCACAGTTGTTTGAACTTAAAGTCTTCTTCCTGCACTCATCCTTTTATTTTATTACCACTAGCTATTACCACTCAGTAGATTGCATATTACAGTCAACTGTATTGACTGTTTCTTACCCCTCCCAAATCAAGTGTGTCATCCTAGATACGGTAGCTGCTGTAGGACAAAAAACACTGGCTGCCGTTGATCTGTTGTGAGTGTAGCGTGTCAGTCCATTGTCTACCTCAGCTGGCGTCCATGTCTATTTACTCTGCAGGAGGCTAAAAACTTTTTGACAGGATGCCAATATAAGTCAGTGAGTCAGTAAAGGTCACTTCTGTTCATAGACAGCGATACTTAAGAGAGCTGTTGAGTATGTTCTGAACTTTTCTGTTGATACGCGTTGCTGTTTTTGTCACTCTTAGCTGCTGTTAGCCGGTGTTAGTGAAACTTTCTCTAAGTGGATCAAACATTGTTGGATTTGGACACTTAGCAAATAAACTCTTACATGATGTGAGAATGTTATCAAACGGTTTATCAGTGGGATTTTTTGGAGACTTGAGCCTAACATTATGTTAACTTATAACATAACTTATAAACTTCTTTTGTTGCTATTTAGCCGACTCATGATGGGAGGATCACATGTCTAATCTGCTGACAATAGGAAAAACTCAGGAATAAATATACATGTTTAAGGATGTTTTTGTGTGTTAGAGCTCTGACTTCAATTTGAGAGGTGGAGGTTGAGGTGAGGAGGATGAGGATGAGGGAGGAGATAGAGGACAATGGTAAGAGATGAAATGAGAAAATATACATATACAAATGCTGAATGGTAATATATAGTTTGTATGTATGTAAACTATGTATGTGGATGGTCTTTAGCCCCATACAAAAAATGCAATTAGGTGGAACTGTTCAACTCGGCTACTCTATTCAAGATGGTGGGGCCACATCAGCTTTCACAAACAGGTGCATTTTTTCTATGTATATTTTAACAGATTAAGTTCATGAGAATGCATACATTTTTTGGAATACTTTATATGTTTATATTCATGAGCACAACATTCGTTTTTCCTACTAAATAAACTAATGTAAGGCTTTGGTTCACTGACACAATGAATGGTTCAGGACACAGAATTTGGGTGAGTGGATTGTAGTTAGGTGTTTAACAATTCCGTGAAATTTTAGCAGCTCTCCTCACACTACACAATCACTTTATGTCACTGCTGATATCAAAAGGTTTAACTTTATTTGATTTAAATGATACTATAAGAAACAGTTTCATTGTTGATTTTCAGTGCTTGAGCTTTTACTACCACTGCCTTGTCTTTGATTTCATTCCAGCAGCAAAAGGTACCTAGCTCCAATACCCATCTGTAATGCAAATGAAATTACAAGGTTTATTTCAAGGCACAGTTACTTGAAAAATTCTCCTAACAAACGCATTTGCATTTGAAAGTAGTAAAAAAAAAGACAATAGCAAACACTCAGGTGTTTGCATTGTTTTCCAATATATTAAATCAATGCCTGCACTATTACTGTGATGGACAGACAAACAAAGGCATGAATGGAGTCCAATCAATGCTCCCTCCCAAATACACTTACACACACACACAATTTGATTATGGAGAGGGCATTCATCACACCACATTAACACATTTTCTGTTATTTTTTTCTACATCTCTAGAAGAGAGCACAGGATTTGGAAGAGACAGGGCTTAAATAAACAAATCTATCAGATGTTATCTTTTTGTTTCGTGTACTGCACCTTATTTTTCCTTCGTTTTTTTTTTTGCACTTGTGTCACCTAGAAAAGCATAAAGCTCATGAGAATGGGGAAACAAAAGCTCCTGTCAGTGAGGATCTGTTTGTATGTCCTGAACGAGCAGCACACTCTTATCTGAGCTCAGCAAAAGTTCCCATCGATTGGCCGGCTGATTGTGCGTCTGTCAGCCTACCTGTCCACTCCTCCCTCCCACCTTCTCCCCCGCTCGCCTCCTTCCTCTATCCATCCTCCTACCCCCTCCTCCTCTCTACCCAAGGCCTCATTGATCAGTCGTGCCCTGGCTTCTGCCCGCTGATCAGTCAGCTTGATGTCTTTTGTGTCTGGGTGAAGTGAATAAACTATTGGGCCAATCGAACGGGAAGCAAGGGGCCAAGAGAGTCTGTGCTTGGCCCCTTGAATGAGAGATTGAGAGGAATGGAGGGACATGAGAGAAAGAAATGAAGGCGCAGATAGAGAGATGAAGCAGAGGGCAGGAGAGGTGAAGAGAAGAGGATGAGGGGGCAAACTGCCTCCATTCTGAGATCAGAGAAATGGCACAAAAAAGGGTGGAAATTGAGGAAGTATAGGATAACGGATAAAGGGATGGAAGGCAGCATCCCACCCCACAGGGCCCCTAAGTTCAGAAAGCTCAGCAGTCTTCTTCCACCAAATTGAAAGCAGAACATCCATCTGCAATCCACACGCTGATGACAAGCTCCTCAGATAAACACTATGAGCGGCAACCAATCCTTCTTGAGACTGTCAGCGTCCCCGAGGCTCTTCGGAGCTGTGGACATACAGAATAATTGCATCCATGATGCTGCATAAATTAGGCACCACTTGTGGCAAAATCCATAGGTGAGTGGAAAAGGCCTGACCATGAGGACCACAAATTTCAGAGCCTTCAAGCCTCAGATATGCCAGATTGACGCTAAAAGACCAGGATAAGCAATCATTTCCATTTCATAAGCAATAAGCATTTGATAATGGGGGTAAAACAGGAGGAGGGTATTTGTTATTACAATGAGTGAGGCTTTTATGATCATATCTTGTAACAAGGTGACAGAAGATTGCACTGATGGATGCACAGATAGATGATGCATTTGTGGGGGAAAATATTGGCGTTTATCAAAATAAATGGTATCCCGAAGCGGTGCGTGAAGGCATCATGCATATATTCACGTCCAGAAAGTTCCAAGAGTGTGTGTTGGCAAAAAAAAAGGCAATACAATGATTGTTTTTGTTTAAATATTCCCCAAAGAGAATAAAATATCCAAACTCAAAAAAAAATCTAAGGCACGCAAATATCTCAAGCACAAAATCCACATCATTTTTAGCCAACTCATAACCGTGGCTTGCAGTGACAGCTGATGCATTTTTAATCACTCTTATAAAAACTGAAGACACAAACAAACATTTACCCTGTTTGGAAGCCCCTGGTTTGCTTGGGAATTGGTGCATTTTCTTTCTGTCCTCCATGTTTTCAGTCAATCGGTCCTTAGATAAAAAGAGCTTAGAAAGATTATCCCCCTGGCTTGAATGCCATTATCATTAATCAGTGTGTTATTGACTGCTCTGTCCTTTCCTGTTTCAAGTTCAGGCCTCCCTTAATCCACAGATTTTGCCCAGAAGACACACACTCAACTCTGGGAGGCTCAGTGCAGCTTGAACCATGCCCACCCTTGCAGGCACGAATCGATTTGTGGCGAGGCTTCTCCTGCCTTCCAATCAAAATGCCCAAACATTGTGACTGGTGATGTAAATTCCCCCCTTATGGTGTCTGGAGGCTCATTTAGAAAATCTGTTACAAAGGCTAAAAGGTCCTTATGTAACATTCAAATATATTATTGCAGACTGTGCAAAAACCACATACATACATCTTTTAATGTTAATTAATACAAAATAAGGAGGCTGAAATATTTTCAGTAAATACTTTTGAGTTAACTTTCAGTTATCTCTTGTGTTGTTTCCTATTTTATTTTGATAGTATATTTTAGTTTTCCCCCTTGTTGATTTACCTCCCACCTCTCCTTGCTGTGTTTGAATAATTCGTTGCATACATTTAGTCTTTCTCCTTGTTGTCTGTCAAACTGTCTTTCACCACTCCCTGCTTGCCCCTTTGAGTTCCCCAAGTTTAGTTTCCCTGTTTGGGCCGCTAAAATTGGGGCTTTAATTTTTCTTTAGAATTCAGCTTAATTTACTGCCTGCCTTTGTTAGGCTCTTTTCATTCAGTTTTATCAAAAGTTTTTCCAGTTTATTCTACTTCTAATCTCCCCGGTGTTCTGTTTCCTGTATTTGGATCTTCCTTTTATACAATCGCACAACATAATTCCTTGTACAAATATCCATCTCTGTGAGGTTAAATGCAACGCATGTTAAAAATCAACTGAAATTGCATTGTACTTATGTCCAGTGCTAGAGCTAATCTCTGCTTACACAAGTGTGCCAGACAAAAATAGTAGTAGACTACTGTTTACTGTAAAACAATGATGCGCAAAACCAATTTAAACAAGAATACAGTACTGCCCAAAAGTCTCAAGTCATTTCTTTACTTACTTTGCTGGTAAAATGGGAGACAGGTGCAGCAATTTATTGAAACATGGAAATACAGCGTATAAGTCAAAACAGAGTTTGTTCAGTTCTAATGAGCGTAAAAGTAAATTTTTGGTACGACCACCTTTATTCTTCAACATTCCTTGACAAGCTATCTTGTCATTTCTTTAATTTGTTTTCAGCAATAGTTCTCCAGGCTTCTGGAAAGACACTAAAAGCTCTTATTTGGATGTTGGCTGCCTTTTGTTGCATTTTCTGTCAAGATGATCCCACACTGCTTCAATAATGATAAGGTCCAAGCTCTGATAGGACTGATAGTGTTCCACTGTGCATTTTTCTATACAGCATTGGCAAAGTATTTGTGATCATCGTCATGCTAAAAAATTGTTGTTTTCAATCAGACACTTTTGGAGGTGGTATTACAAACTCTGATGGTACTTTTATGCGTTCAAAATACCATCAGTTTTGACAAGATCTCCAACACTGTTGCTTGAAATGAAACACTGAACCATGACAGAGCCATGTTTCCACTGTGTTTCACAGAGGACTGTACACACTCACTGTTGTATCTCTCTCCTGAGCTCCTCCATACATACTGATGATGATTTGACCCAAAATGTCAAATTTGGTTCATTGCTCCATAAGAACTGCTGACACTGATTTTCAGTCTAGTTCATGTGTAATTTGGCATACCTCAGCCTTTTCTCCCTGTTTCCCTTTCTTAAGAATGGCTTCTTCACAGCGACCAATGAGACCATTTCTGATGAGGTGTCAGTGAACAGTAGATGGATCAGCTGAAGGGTCAGATTCATCTCTTAGTTCCTGTGCCATGTCTTTGCTGATTTCTTTTCTATTTCTTTAGCATATCACTTTCAGGTATTGTTTATCTGCTATAGATAGTTTTTTAGACCTGCCGCTTCTCTGGTCTTCCACTTGTCCAGTTTCCTCAAATTTTTTTTTGTGCAGTACACACTGCACACCATGCAGAGATAGCTCTCTGGAAATCACCATTTTATTGTAAAAATACAATTTACGCCAAACTGTGGGATATTTGGCATGTTTTGTAGATTACACTTATTAAAAAAATTAATGGGAACAAATTAAGGGATTCATTTAAAACAGTTTTTTTCCTAAGTTCTCTGTTATGTTAGATACAACACTGATTCATCCCATGAGTTAGATTCCTTTTTAATGCTTTAATGATACAAAGGTTAGTGTTAATTCGCTTAGAAAAGACACACAAACATTTCATTCAAAATAGTCAGATAGAACCTCTGGACTGAAAATTAAAGAAAATTTTTCAAAGACTTTGAAAGGCTTGGATTTGTGGTTACCTAGGCAAACACAAACCACATTAAAGTACCAGGAACTTATATAATCCACAGGGGATTGGATGACAGTCATAATCAGCACTAAACAAGTGCACTTGAGTGAGGCGTTGAACTCGCAGCGGCTCACCAGCTGCGCAGTGCGCTACAGTTTAACCTAAAAATGTAAAACACACAGTCACGGGCAATCCCAGGCGCTTCCCAGTCATACCACGGGAATTGATGTTGCCAGGCATGTTTGTGCTGGAGTACAAATCATGCTGTCAGTTTCAGTGCGCCTGTCAAAGAAGCAAGACATCAACACAGCCAGACGGGGACGACAGGAAACACACTGACACAGTATGAGTCAATGGGGAGGGAAGTAGCCTTGAGCGACGTTTGGAGAAGCGTGTGTGTTTGTGTATTACAGGAGCGCGTGTGCATGCATTGATGTGACTTCAGTTGTTCTTGTGTGTGCCGGACTGGATGCAGGGGGGTATTTATGTGTGCAAGCACATACATCACCTACAGTTCACAGTGTTGTGTATCCATCAGTAAATATGAGCCGTGTCTGATCAATAACCTCAACCGAAGAAAAGCTTAAGGCTTTACTTTATTAACTTTGCCCCGTTGAAATCCTGTGCCTCCCTTGTGTTCCAGTGTGCCTGCTCGCATGTTTTATGTCCACAAACATGTCTGTGTGAGGATGTGTTCAGGCGTGTTTGCTTACAGGCAAGGCGTGTTAGCTTAACTGTGTTTGTGTGTGCCGCTGTTTACGTTGTTTAACACGCATTGGGTGAGGTTGTGTGCGGTTCAGGCTTTCGCCCGCTCCCTGCTGTTGACTACAGCTATTTACAGACTGCACTTTACTGACACATACAGCCTGGTCAAATAGATGGAGATAATCTATGCAAATGTAACACAGTCTTTTCTCAATCAAAAGCCATTTAGCTGCCTGTGTATCTTCCTGTACGTGTTCACTGAGAACAGTTCCCAGAGGGCTTCCAGTGGAGCTGGTTTGGTAATATGAGGCTGATTAAAAACATTACAAATTGGTTTGTTTAGTTGCACGAACGCCAGACAAATTGGTGTTCTTTTAATGTCACAAGCTGGGTTTTTTTTGTTTTTTTTATTGTTGTGAGTCACAGAATGTGTACCTGCAAAAGCAAAAAGGATCCCAGGTAGGCAGCGTAAAACAGTGAAATAGATGCTGTAGTCAACAGTTCTGTATGGTGGACTTAGGCAAAAAGTGTTGCTTAAAGTGACAAACTCATAGATAATTCGACAACTTTGCAGCCCATTTTAACCAGCAGATTTGCTTTGCATACCTGCTCTTTTATAGAAACACCCTGTTAATTGTCAAAAACACTTATCAGCCACCTTATGATGTTCGGTTCTCATTAATGCAAATATCTAATCAGCCAACCTGCTGAATGCAAAACTGAATGTGTGAGTATTTCAGAAACTGCTGATCTTAAGGGTTTTCCCCACACAACCATCTCTCTGAGCAAAAATGCATTGCTGATGTTCAGAGATCAGATGAGCTTCCTGCTTATAAGAACCTAATAGTAAACCACTTGTTACAACTAAGGTATGCACACAGTAAGAGAATTTCTGAATGCAGAACACATCAAACCTTGTAGCAGATGGGCTACAGCAGCAGAAGACCACACTGCTGCCACTCCTATCACCTACGAGCAGGAAGCTGAGCCTACAGTTCACATTGCCTTGCTAAAATTGGACAGTAGAAGACTGGAAAAACATCGTCTGATCTGGAGTTTAATTTCATCTGTGACATTCACATGGCAGATTCATCACTTGGCATAAACAACATGAAAAGCATGAATCCAGACTGCTTTCTTGGTTCAGGTTGTTGCAGGTGGTGTAATGGTGTGCGTGATATTTTCTAGTCACATTTTGGTCCTTTTAGTAACAACTGAGCAATGTTGAAACACCACAGCCTACCTGAGTACTGTTGCTGACGATGTCCATCCTTTTTATGACCACAGAATGATGTCACAAAACTTGAATCATCTCAAACTGGTGCCTTGAACCTTTGAGATGTGTTGTCGTGTCAATACAGACCAAAATCTCTGAGGAATGTTTCCAGCAGCTTTTTGAATCTATGCCACAAAGTATTAATGCAGTTCTGAAAGCAAAGGGGGGTGGGGGGGGTACTAGCAAGGTGAACCTAAACGAAACTGACAGTGAATGTAGAAAATACTCATAAACTATGACAAATCACAAAAGCTGCCTACTAAAGAAAGCAGAAAGCAGGTATTTGAACTAGTCTTAAAGTTACACAGTGTTACAGACGGGCTTTGAGCTTGATATTGGTTTTTTACTTCCAAGTGTAAGCAGGTCTAATAATCCCAATAAGTGCTAAACCCCCGGAACAAAACAGTAAGGTCAGCAAGTAGACGATGAACACAGTGGAGCATTTAGCTCCTAAAGTGCCAGATAATTTTTCTATGGATTAGGCGAGACCAAAACAGAGTAAAAAGAGTAATGGTTTTAGACATATTTATCAAACCACCTGGACCACAATGACAAATAAATGATAAAATGCCCATGCACTTCAGTAGATGGCTGTCTGGTAACACATTAGCTGTAAAAGCACCGCTTTAAAAGGTGTTCAGTGCTATAGAGCAGCTTTACAGCTTGTTTAATTGCTCATGGGTCTCCACAAATCAACGGATGCACTTTCAAGAGGACAAATTTGTATTTCACTCTTACATGCAATGTGCAGGTTGAAAGACATAGTAGCTGTCCCTGTTTTCAGTGCTGGCCATGAAGGAACCCTTGCCAGGTACAATGGAGGATATCGTAAAGATTATAATTGGTTAATATGTAACGTAGAAAGACTACCTTAGGTATCCTTGTCACAGAAATAGCATGTAGGCCTGTTAGTAGTGTTTCCTCTATTCCAGTGAAAAATGAAGAGGAACTCTGTATTAAAAAAGAATTTTTAAATACATACAACTGACTTGGGATATCAGGCCTGTCCACCATCTCTTACACTGGACCTACATTAGAAAAAGATCACTGTTTAGTCCCATATGGCATGTGAATACTGCTGGACTAATGCATAATAAAGCTACCTCACCACTGCCTTGCAATATTTTCATTAACAACAGCGTGTGATTTAATCAGCTAAAGTCAATGAAAAGCTATTCTGTTTTTAACATATTGCTCAAAGTCGTTATGGATTTGGTGTTTTTATTCAATAAACATTTGATCATGGTGATACGGGTTTAACCCTAAGTGGCAGTGGTCCTGTAGAGCAGTTTTCTAAAGTAACCTCTATACATGTAGTGATTCATTTAGTTTGCACTATTTTTAATTTTCATTAACTGTCATGGTCATCCTGAAAGATTTTTATTGATTGAGGTTCAATGTGTTGCTCAAGGGCAATCTGACGGCATCCATGGCTGCTGATGGATACGTACTGCATAACAGGAGAGTTTTTAACTACCACAACGCCCTTCCGCATGCCCGTGTCTTCCTTGTCTTTGCCGCAGTCCCCTCTCTGTCTGAAACCCATCAACACCATTCCTTTATGCACGCAAAAATTATTTTTTTTTCATCCTACTTTCTGTACACATTTCCTCTAGTTAACACATGGCTGAGTTCAGAGCCAAAAACCTGCCTCTCCCAAAAAGACCCACACCTCCCCTCCCCCTGCTGTTCTCGTCTCCCTCTCTCCTTCCCCACCTCTACTATCTCTCCGTCTCCTTGCCCTCCTCTTTCACTCTCCCCCTCTCCTCCCTCCCTGCTACGAACTCCAAAGTCTCCTAATTCCTGTCATGCTAATTGGAGCTGACAGACACAGCTAATTATGCGCAGATAATCTGCTGCATCTGACTAATTATAATTCCCATTAGCTGCCGATAATGCTCATTAGATTAACTTTCTCCAGGAGAAATTGGAAATAATAGGCCTGGCTCTACGCTGCATCTTTCTGGTAATCAAGAGTAGGGGTGCATGTGGCAGGGAGGACCAGTGTTTGTCGAGGAGGCGAGCTGTTTGTTCTCAATGGCCATGGTAGAAATGGATGCACCGTCTGATCGAAATAATATCTGATACATCTTGACTGCTGCTGCTGAAGCTGAGAGTGTTACAGAATTACAACATGTGTGCCTGTGGTAGGTCAGAGAAGAACAAGTGCACAGGAACATATATTTCTTTTCAGATATATAATCTTTAAGACACTGAAAATGTTTATAGGAGCCATCTGCCTTACTTGCAAACGCTTCTTACTGAAGAATCAAGCAATGTAGAGTAAGAAGTCTGTGTAGCACTGCTGGTAATGTCACTGCCACTGGTAATCATAACATAGTTGTACACATCTGTGATGATCCGTGAAAGTTCAAGACAGAAACTAGCTGGCTGCAGTCCATTAGCCCCTCTAACATCATGACTGCTATAAACCACCAATCACACGCACTTCCCCATGAACAGGGCAAACTGTTTATTTCTTGCCCACTCAGTCTACCGCTGGGTGAGCTGCTCTCGCATTTGCTGCATGATATGGCAATTATTCTTCTTTGGTTCACTCAACACCAGTTATCATATGCTTACATGTGCTTTTATGTACTTCGAAGAGGGATATTATTTACCCCTCGGAAAGTCATGCACCAGCATCAGCATGCAAACTGTAAAAGCAGGTCTATTCACTGCTGCAGCTTTAATGGTACCATCAGTTACACAACATTCCTCCCATACAGGCCTAGAAACCGGTCGATGTCACCTTGACAAGCACTGATCACTCGGGAAAAATGGGTATTACCCAACCAGTTGGCCAGTGGAGTCAACTGTTAAAGCCCTGGTCACGCAAACCTAGAGACCCCCTTGGCAACCTCAAGTTGCTAGGGAAGTATGTTTATTCTGTGACCGAGTGGCAAGTGGTTTCTGAAGGTTGCTCCCAGTCGCTAGGTGAAAGTTTGCATTGAAAACGCTGACTACTCTGCAATCTCTTGCCAACTACTCAATGAGCGAACTGTGAAAAGCTTGATGCAGATGGGAAACTGGAGCCATTTGCCTTCAGAGTAAAGGCTGTCCCATATGTTTCCAAAGGTGCAACTTTTAATTTAAAGTTTCTGAGTGCTTTTCACTATTTCAAGTTCCTCTACTGCTCACCCAGTAGTTGGAAAGTGTTTGCAATTGGCTGTTAAACTAAACAATCACAGGGAGGTTTCTCTAGCAACAACTCGCCAACCATAATACACATTTTCCCCTAGGGACGACTTCTGTGTGCTTTACTTAACCTTGATTTACACGTCTACAGGAACTCTACTACCTAACCTATGAAGCAACTGCAACCCCTCTTAAATCTACACCGCAACCTTCCACACCAATCAAGTCACTGTGGGCTGCATCGACCTGACGTGTAGTTACATTTCTCATGAGATGCACGTCAAGTTATGTTGGAGGTTACAGGTAGGGTTAAAAGGAGTTTCTTCTTATGTTGTAAGTTATAATGTCGGTTTACCACTGAAGAATAATTCAGGTATCATTGTTGGTCATCCCTGCATTTATGTAGTGAAAAGAAGACCTATGAAGTTTTTTTAACCAGTTGCCCATGAAATCTAAAGTGTTAAAAAACATTAGATTTAAAAAAAAAAAATTTATCTGCTTTTGGTTAATTTCAGTTCAATTTGAAAGTTTTTGCCTATTTGCCACTCTCCTCTGCTCTCTATTGCACCACGTCTCTCTACTGCTCTGCTACGAATGCATCATGGAGAAATAGATGCACACAGATGAAGTGGACAAAAGATGAAAGCAACCCTGTAAGAGCACTAAGGTTCCCAAGAACTGTTATACTGTGTATGTGAGTACACATACACAGTGTATCTGAAAATCAAGTCAAAAGATCTGAATCTGAGTTGGGTTGACTGGTATGCTAGCTTGTTTCTGGTCTGAAATGCTTCAGTTTTAGTGCCACATCCAGCTGCCCTGTCTGTTAGTAAAGTATACTAACAACATTAAATCTTTCGCTGAATTATCATTCTGTCATAATTCTGGACTCATGGATTATGCAGTGGTTTCTTTTGTCTTACAGTGGTTTCTGGTATACCGATGCATCACTATACATAGAGATATATTTTTTACTTTTACAGCTAATGAAACAAAGCGTTGTTTGAATTAAATCTCAACAAGAGGATGCTATTGAGTTGGCATCAATGCCTTTGGAGTACAAGAAATAGAGAAATCCTCTGTTATGGTTGCTAAAGCTATGAGAGCAATTGGACACAGAAACCAAATGTAATTTATTGATGCAGTGTGGGGCCGAGGAGCCCAAAGCCTGGGGAACACACAGGCCCTAAAACCCACAAATGGGATATTGATCGCTTTGAAAGGCGAGAAGAAAAAAAAAGTTGTATTTAACCATGAAGGGCTCGCTTACTCTATCGAGTGGTTAACATTCGCTCTTTCTGCCTCTCTTTTTCTCCCATAGCAATTTACACACACATACATTCAACAGAGTATGTTCCTATGACAACCCATCAATCTGCCCATTGGGAGCTGACAGCACCTCGGGGTGTATAAGATTCTATAGTGAACCTTTGTCTACTGTACTCTTCACTGGTATGGGACAAAGGGAGAGCTCCGTATCCTTTGCTCCAGTTGTGTGTATTCATCTTCTTACTCAGCCCCTGGGGACAGCTATAATCCACTATGTGTGTCTGCTGCCCACATGCCCGCTCGCCTCTGGATGTGCACTCGCATTTGCAGTGTCCTGATTTTGATCATTTTCCCCAAAACAAGTACACATAATAAGAAAATAAGCACCAAACAATGAGGAAAAAGAACATCCACTACTGCCAGCTACAAGCAAGATCTGTTGGCTAATCGCAAGCTTTGCTGCAATGCTCGCTGCCATATATTTTAAAACACAAGTCAGGGCTGAAACCATAGCAACAATGCTTAAGCAACGAAGGAAACAAAACCACAGTTATTATCTGCATGAAAATGTTCAAACCTACCGAAACTCTGCTGTCTCCCTGTACATGTGCAGAGAAATGCCTCTAAGTGGTGTTTCCCCCCCCCAAAAAAAACCAACAAAAAAAAACAGGGCAAACAATAGAAGTGTGATTACAGGACTGCTAAGTCAGAACTTTGGGAAAAAAAAAAAAGAAACAGCACACAAAAGGAGTTCAATTTCATTTTGTATTTCATGTTTGGGTAGCTTCAGGCTGTCCAGTTTTCTGTGGTGCAAAACAAAAACAGATCTTGAAAGTCTTGAGGTAAAGATAAAAAACAAACTACACTTATTCACCTTAACGTGTCATTTAGGCACAAAAATTATGTTTTCCCACCTAAAACAGATGAAGCCATGCAGTTATGTGAAAAAGAAAGTTTCCACAGGAAGTTCACCGTTACTGCTCCCATAGAAATTAAGAAGTAGCAGAAAGATATTGCTAATCAAATGCACTTGATTAACTGATCAACAGGAAGTGTGAGCACCTCTATAAAAGCAGAGGTATCTGCAGTTTGTAGGTCTTGCAGAAACCCTAGCTTGTCCATTATGTCAGCCAAGAAGTTCCTTGGAGCTGCATTCCTAATCTACCACGGCAGACATGGCTACATGTCCCTACAAACAGGTCTTGAATGCAGTAGCTAACGTCGTCTGCACAGGGATCCAACAGGCGAAACACCAGATGAGATCACAGCAAGGTCATGCCTTTATCCAGGCAGGGTCCAAACCTCCATACCAGCTCAAGAGCTGAACGGGCTTACTAGCCTTGGCTCGTGATTGGGAGCTACAAGTGGACCTGGGGAACCAACTAAAGTTTCCGGAGTATATCGCCACAACAACACTTAGGTCAGACTTGTTTTTAACATCTGTCTCTCCCAAGCAAGTGTTGCTCTTGGAACTCACCGTCCTCTGGGAAGACTGGTTTCAGGAAGCCCAAGAACGAGAAAGAAGGCAAAATATCAGGAGCTTGTTGAGGTCTGCAGGGGGAATGAGTGGACGGCCCACTGTGAACCCACTGAGTTAGGCTGCGGGGTGTTCCCGGGCAGTTTCTACACTGCACATTTGGTACCAGAGGGTTGCATGAAAGCCAAAAACATCAAAGCTGCAGAGAGAGCTTCCAGGTAGCTGTGGATCAAAAGAGAGGGGAACCATGGTGTAGAACGCTGCTTGGACTCAAGCCGGGACCTGATCAACTCTGGCTGGGTCACCCAGGTGAGGGTGTCTGAAGATCAAAGACCTGAAACACCCGATGACCCTGGGGTCTTCACTGATGATGTGTCCAAGCTGCCCATCTGCACAGATGGTGTTTCTTTAAACTTCTTTAAACTAGGAGTGTGTTAACACAATGCCAAACTCTTCCCAGGAGTCGAAATCCCAGAAAATCCACTATAAGATTAATTTTCTGGGATGCCCAGAGAAATTGCAAAGAATACTTTTAATGCTTTAAAGCTAATTTCCTTCTGTTGGAAAACTATATTTCTCATTTTCAAAATTTGAGTTCTCTTTTTGTACCGTTTTCAAGTAGGTACACAGTTGAAATTTTTGTTGAACTCTTTTGAACTGGGTTATGAAACAAATATCTCCTGTGTCCTCACAACTGGAACTTTCAGTTCCACCTTTTTTGACTGACCGCCTTTGTGTCTAAGTTCAGATCGGTTTTTTTATCAGCAGTTTGAGGGCAAGCAGCTCATTCTCCAATATCATCCTAAAATTCAACATACCAATACCAATGTCCAAATCTTCTATATTTTTCACCACAAATATATGAAAAAAAAACACAGAAGTTTTCTTTGTCAATCTTGCTATTATTTACAAATATGAGACACTAATTTAAGTCTTTTAGGTCTGACATAAGGATCTGGGCTTAATCAGCTCACTGAAAAAGCCAAGACCGTAAATTAACAGGGCAGATTTCCCTAATGGAGTACCGGATCACAACAGCTATTTCAGCGTTGCTTAGTACAGAAACAGATGTGTCAACTTGTATTTAAAAGGCTGTGATACTGTAGCACTCTCTAAAAATCAACTCTTCAGCATCTTGTTTTTCACCAACATTCCCATCCAGACTGATAAGAGCGCAGGAGGAACTGAGGTTTAAGCGTCTTAGTCAAGGGCAGTTTCATGGAACATGTGAAACATTGTGTTGTTTCCTGTAAAAACGGCAAAACTCACCCTATGTGTGTGTGTGTGTGTGTGTATGTGTGTGAGATGGGGAGAGGGAGTGTGTATGAAAGGAAGAAAGGATTTTGCTTTGTTGATCATACAAAAACACTAATAAAGCAACTCGTGTTCAAATGAGTGGAGGTCTGGTGAGAAAGATAACCGCTGCACTGAATGTGTTTTGTTTACATCTTCATCAAACCAGCCAAGTGTCCTGCAGATGAGGAAGTCACATCCCCACAGACATGAAATATGTGCATGTGGATCATTTTTTTAATGTTTGAACTAAGAAATTCCTTTTTTCTTTTAACAGATCGCCGTCATTTAGAAGCAAAGACCAAAACGATGTCTTGAAATTTCTCATCTGAAAATAGTCAGAACCAAGAGGTAATCAGTTTACATTGCCGTAAAATAAAGTAAGGCTTCTAATATACTTTTAACAATGTTGCAATGTTCCCTGGGAGCCCAGGATCGCATGAAATCACTGTCATGTCCCCAAAACAAGCAATTAACACATCGATGCGGTGAACAGAGAGAGAGAGCAGTTTTGAATCGCCGCAACAATGGTGGAAAGTTTTGAAGAAAACATCTTATTACAGCTATGTCATGTTGCCACTTTCATTTTCTTTGCTGCATTCTCACAATACACAATGTTCTAACTACACAAGTGCAACCGTGACTTCCATTTACCTCGCGCTAAAGCAAACACTCACAAAGAACGTACTCTGTTTTTAGCCAGGAATGATTGGGTCGGCTTCAGGCCCCAAGTGGAAACAGAATGTGAAGCTTTGTAATAAGGTGTTAATACCCATCCATTTGTATTTATAAATAATAATAAATATTATTATTATTATTATGATTATCATATTTATTACTTTTGCCTATCCAAGCAAGAGAGGCAGAAGCCTATCCCAGCTGTCATGAAGTGGGAGCTACGGTACACCTTGGACAGGGTCACACATAGAGACAAACAACTTCCAGTCAATTTATAATATAACATATACAGATGAAAGTAAAATTATTAGCCCCCCTATCAACATTTCATTTAAGTATTTCTTAAATCGCTGTTAAACAGAGCGAGGAATTTAAAAAAAAAAAAAGCTTTTCTAAACATCCTAATTTTATTTTGGATGCTTGCATTATTTACTTTGCACATGGAAACAAAATGACCACACAAAACTAGTATTTAGAAAAAAATTTTCTAAAGAAAGCTAGCATGTTTATTAGTGTTAGTTTTGACAAAAACATAAAATTTCATTGGGTGGAGTGTGATCATTTTATCATCTGTATGCATCAAGTCAGAGTACCTGGAGAGAGCCCGCACAGATAAGCCCCAGTTTGGATTCAAACCCAGGACTTTCTTGCTTTGAGGTGCTAACCACCGCACCACTCTATGGGTTAATGTGGAAACAGAAAAATACTGGAACCCCATGGAGCGCAAAGCCCAGTCCTAACATCACAATCACAGAACCAATAGCAAAACAAGCGTATTCACATTTAATACTGCACTGTTTACTGCATGTTTCAAATCTGGATAAAACATGCAAACTCAGCAGAGTGGTCATTTAAGTGTAGAAGCATTCCAAACATTACAAGCAGAAGGCCAATACAGTGACCAGCAGAGAGGCTGAACTGCTAACAGACTGAATTGCCAAACTATTGACAGGAAATGCAGAGAAGGTTTGCAGAAAGAAAAAAAGAAAATCAGAATTGACATTTGGTCAGAGAATCAGCAGACATATTTACAATCCACTTATGTGGCATTCCTATTCTCATAACTGCAATATTAGAAGTCTTTAACTACTGTGTATCTCGTTGTGGCTGCAATTAAAAGCTACACAGCAACACTTTAAAGCGCAGCGATCATTTTCACATGCCCTTAAAGAATAGAGCATGAATTCAGCTTTTATATGTGCTACACCATGAGTTCTGGTTGCTGGTCATCACAGGGGTGGTATCTGAGCCGGTCGTATAGGGGAAACTGTCAGTTTATCAGCAGGGAGGGTCCTGTGTGTTCACGCATGATTCACATCTAATGAGTATTCCCGTCTCTGCCTGGCTCTCGTCCACAGTCGCTGCCTAGTCGGCACGCTGCGCTAATGAGAGGTACAATAACCACCTTGAGAGGTGCTTAGCGGCTCTAACGACGAGGCTGACAGAGTGCCGCAATAAGAGGATAGAGAGCGGGCCGTGGGAGTGAAGGACTCTAGCCATCAAATCTAAGTAGACCCCCGACCCCTTGGTGTTGTGCAGCACGCTTTCAGTCAAATGCGCATACACGCATGGACGTGCAAGCACTCAATGTCAAACTTGCTCTTCATCAAGAAGGCCATTTAATTTTTCCTCAATCTGTCCTCTCGACACTTCATCTTCCTCTTCTCTCCATATTTCTTCCTTACTATCAACTTTAATGTAAGAAGAGCCTTTTCACACTGTCCAGTCAATCTGTCTGTTTTGATCTGTTCCTCTTCCATTTGCCTCGTCTCCTGATCTGGATCCTGGCAAGAATGCTGCAGGAGAGACATGGAAATTTTCAAAAGGAAGCTCAACTGTCTAAAGTGAGCTTCCAGCAAGAGAGAAAGGACCATAGCGTCCTATGTGCATGAGCAGACAGAAGGTTAATAACACAAGCCCTGCTGTGACAAAGGAGAAAAAGAACATAGAGCAGGTAGGAGGGATGGAAAGTGCTGATCCCCCACTTCCTAAGACACAGAGGGAGGGGCATGGAAGTAATTAGAGCCCTGGATATATGATGGGTTCTATGTACATCATCACCTCCCTTTTTTCTCTGCGGCGTCTCATATCCCAGAATGCACGCTGAGATGAGGCGGCAAGTCACAAATTTGCAAATGCGTGCGATTTCAAACCAAAGCTACAATCGCAAACTGATGAATTTGTTTTACTTCATGTTTTTTTCAGTGCACTCTCTGATTAGGACATCAAATACTGGCATGTTGACAGAAGCTGCAGGCATCACACAAAAGGTGTTCTTTGGCATCAGTGAGATGACGTGCTCGCTGCGATGATCTGTTTTGAAGAAGCCTCATTAGGAAGCACAGGCGCAACAACTCTGTGATAGGCTCCGGGGCAGACAACTCTTTGGGCCCTTATTGCCACGATGTACCACCAGCATCTCTCTCTCTCTCTCTCTCACACACAAACAAACAAACACTGTAAATGCAAAAATAGCACACAGCAAAAATCAGTAATATCAAAAGTATCCAGGTTTTGATCAGCACCATGGACAGCAACCGCAGTCTGAGACTGGGAGCATGGACACATTTGTCTAAGCCTACGCTACAAACTCACGGCATCTTCTTCAGCTAGGCCCCACAAGCCCAGAACAGATTGAGTCTCGCAACAAAAAAGGAGCTAGGTCAGGAAGTACAAGTAATATATTTCCCAGCATGCCCCTACATCATCAAAACTTTTCAGAAAAGTAACTTTTAATCAATGGAGTTTAAAATGATCAAGTAAAATATATATGCTGCATTAAAAAAAATAGGCTTTGGTTCAGAAATTAGAACCAAGACTTAAACATATAAATCAAGTTAATTCAATTTTTATTTCTATAGCACCAACTCACAACAGCAGTCACATAAAGGCACTTTACATTGGAAGCTAAAGACTCCACAATAACACAGAGAACACCCCAACAATCAAACAACTCTCTTTGAGCAAGGACATAGCAATAGTGGAAAGAAAAAACTCACTTTTAACAGGAAGAAACCTCCAACATAAGCAGGCATAGGGAGGGGCAGCCATCTACTGATATAGTGGAGAAGTCCCTGTCAAAGTCATTTTGACTGATCCCCTCCTGCCTTCTGTGCCTTGAGGTGCTGTCCCGGCTGCATGCTTTAAGTTTTATGAAGTCTCCGTGCATTGCTTGCAACACCTGCGGTGGTTTAAGAAAATCTAAGTATTGGTTCTGGTGACATACCTAATATGGAGTGTGTTCTAAAAGTTCTTGATAAAAGATTACAATTGATCTAACATTTTTGAAAATCTATTTTTAACATACTTGGAGTGTGGTAGGTGATGGATGTGTGGGCACCCAAGCGCATCTGATACTGCTGTAGGGATATGTTAAATAAAAAAATAGGAACCACTGTTTTACATGATGCAGGGGAAACTGATGAAAGCTTTTCTTGGTGGCATGGAAAAAAGCGAGTGTGACAGGGATGCGGTAATGTGGGAAGTGGCATCAAATCAAATATCTTTTTTGGATGTTTGTTTTAGGGTGGATACGGAATTACTTCTCGACAAGAAAAGGCTCTTCTAGTCGAGGCCGTCAAGTACAGTTAAAGGAGAAAAAGGGAGGCAACAAAAAACAACCAAACTAAAAATCTGACATCTGTTTATGCAAAACGAGCTGTGACTACAGCTCACTCCGGAAAGTTTGAGGATGTTCTTTTATCCTATGTTTTCCTGCATCGTGGCTTTAGAGTGCAGTTCAGAAGTCACCAGAGGGAATTGATTATCAACAGGCAGGGGCTGGATCCTTCTCTGCTCTGGCATAATGAAGCGCTCTATTTCAGGAATATCAGGTGTTTTTCTTTTTTTTTTTTAGGCTTCTTGTCGCTACATCTAGGCTCACTTTCCTCTTCTCTGTATCCTCGGATAACACCAGCCCAGATATGACTGCACTGGGAATACAGCATGAATACTCTTTTTTTTTTTTTTTTTATTTAACCCAAATCTCA
>VUQG01007130.1:21176-34094 GCA_015106755.1 Etia nguti
GGTAAATCTGGTGCTACCAAATAAAAAAATGAAAAAAAATCTCCTAGCAGTGTCCTAGCAGTCCTGGGCAATTTCATAATATAGACAATAATACTGAGATAAGAGTTTAAAGTGACACCCGGTGAAGATATTTATATTCATCCACTTCCTCAATCTCCTTTTAATGAATATTTTAAAAATGTCAAATGTCTCTCCTTTAAAGAAAAGCGCATTAACACTCTTGAGGTTCAATGCCAAGCAGTTATTCTGTTTTCAAAATTTAAACACCATCTTTACCATTTTGTTCTCAGCCGATGAAAGTATCGCAGCCTATGAAAGTTAAAACAAAGCGATTTTCCCAAGAGAAATGTTGTGCCTTTCATACTGTACTGACCCTTTTTATCTGCTACTCTGACAACAGATGCTTTACACACACAGAGGCACACAAACAAGCACGCGCGCTGACAGACGTCTTCAGAGAAAGACGGATTACACACCAGGCTAATGAGATGGAATAAGAGAGATCCCACCTATCAAAGAAGGCAGGCCGTGTTTTGTCAAAATATTTCATCATTTCTTGCTTGAAAATCAGCCATCTTCTAAAGATTTCTTGTCTGAGTTCATATTGTTTCATGTCTGTTGAGAGGAGAGGCATGCTTTCTGTTTGGAGTTGCCGCTTCTTATCTCTGCTCATGAGCTGACTGTTCTTATGTGTCAAAAATGTCATGTGATGCGAGTCGCAATAAGCAGTGGCGCTGCCATGTTTCATCTACTTTAACACCTTTAAACACAGTGACTATGTTACAGTAAATGTTACAAAAGGTGTTTTTATTGTTGACATTTGAGGGAAATTAATAACCCTGTTATCAGCGAAAAAGAACATTGAACAGTGACTGACGTCGCCTCTGTATTAATACCAACAGAAAAACTCGGATGAGCTTAAATACAAGCTCCGTCAAATGCCTCTCAGCTGAGTTAAATGTGATTTTCAGATATCAATACAATGACTCACCAAATTACAACCCCTTTTCCCATGAGAAGGATGCCAAACAAAACAATAAATAATAACTTAAGAGCTTTCTCCCCACGCTAGGAGTAAAGGAATATTAGGGCTACACCACGTGTATCTCTGAGTCTCTGAAGGAGGACAGAGGCAGAACAGAGTTAAGATTCAGGACAGAGTGCTTTCTCCCGTCCCTTTATTACGACCCTGTCTTCCTGCGGAGCTCATCATCTATCATTCTGCACTAATTGGCCTATCAGAGTTATGCAAAGGCTGCTTCCCCGATAGGCCCTTGAATCAAACCCTAACACTGACATTCACTCACAAGAACATGCACGCACACACATATTGGCCACATTTACATTTAGCTTACATTTATCTCATTGAGGTTAATTATCCTGGACAAATGCACACAGACACGCACACACACAGTCGCTTTGCTCTGTAATCGCAGAATACTTGCGGGAAAAAAGGCAAGAATTTACGACCAAGCTGATAATATTTTGCGATGCTTGCTGCCCTTTTTTTTTGTTGCCCAACGGTGTCTGAGTTAAGCGACTCAAGCTACGAAGAATATCTTTACTTATCAAACTCCAGGACCCTTTAAATGCTGACGGCAAACTAACATTTTAATTTGTAAATAGAATATTGCCGGTATAGCTCTTGGTCTGATGATGCGTCAGCGCCTTCAGAATTTGCCAGTTCGGAATGACTTAGTTTGAACCTTACTAACTGGTGAAATCTCCTTAGCTATTCCTACTTTCCATCACACAGCTCCAAACTGCTGTGGTCACATTTAGACACAGGGCAAGGCATACTTATGTGAGAGAAAGTGGGCATGGTGATGTTCATTTTTAAGCAAACAGAAGCAGTTACCACTGTTCTTCATTCATCTCCATCCCGTTCCTGACAGGCAGAATGAAAGGCCACTGTGACTGCCTGACAAAAACATGGGTTGAGTCAAAGGGCTCCCGCAGTACACCATCTGTTTCACGCTCTAATTTAGCCGTCTCTGTCTCACCAAAGAAACATATCTTCCTTAGAAAGAAAAAAAAGGAAAAAAAAGGAATTTGCCAGTGTGAGCAAAATATACATCAACTCAGTTGGAAGTGTGGCCTATTCACAAAGTTGCTTTGAAACAATGATAAACTAAAGGGATCTGTGAGCAGTTAATTAAAGTATTAAACCGTGTGTGTCACAGCATGTACATCCTCATGAAATACCTGCTGTATCACACTGAGTCTGATGGGAGATCATAATAAAGCTCAGTAGCCCCCTCATTTCTTTTAGCATAATATGCCAGTGTGTATTTGTTTTCACCCCCCATCCTTTTCCTCCAAGGTCTGTTGCATTTTTTTTCCCCCCAGGGGTTCATCACTCAGCACACTGCAGCCAGAGGTATCAGGAAATAGATCACTTTAATCACCCAGAATAGCATCTACTATACATCATTTAAATCTGAGGACATAGAGTACAGTTATTAGTGTCAGGTCTAGCACTATATAATGGTGGGGCTTCTATATTAATGTCAACTGCATATTAGCATCCAATTAAATGCTTCACTGTCAAGTAAAATATATGGAATATATTGTACACCATATGTTCTGGATGTGTACGTATATATATATATATATATATATACGTACACATCCAGAACATATGGTGTACAATATATTCCATATATTTTACTTGACAGTGAAGCATTTAATTGTATTTAGTCAGGGGTTCGATTCCCCTGAACGGCTACCCTGAGGTACCCTGAGCAAGGTACCGTCCCTACGCGCTGCTCCCTGGGCACCCAATGGCAGCCCACTGCTTCACTGAGTGAATGGGTTAAATGCAGAGAGGAATTTCCCCACGGGAACAATAAAGTATACATTATTATTATTATTATATATATATACACATATATTTTCTTTCCTAGTAACAGTGTATATTTACACATGGTATTTGTTTATGGGGCGTCTCTGAGTGTATCCGTGAAACAGCTGGTGTGCTGTAAGTGCGCATTAACACCGTGTGTGTAATGAGTTATCACCTTGCTTTAAGATCGTTGACTTTGACTGGGGAGATCTATAATGGCTTTAACACTCCCACTGGTTGTTAAAGCAAATGAGCAAGGGTTTGCTCCATGTGATGGGGGGCAACTGTTGTGAGCTTCTATATGTGTGTGTGTGTGTGCACGCTCTGTCACTGGCTCCCTGTTCTCTCTGCAGTGGCCATTACTGTGTGTGGACTAGGTGTTGCCATGGCAACTCTATGGCAGCAGCCTTGATGCTGGGATGATCACACATTATTAGTTGACTCAAACTGAAAAAAAAGAAAAAAGAAGGAACACCATAGTGATTTGGATAAAGGACCAAGGGGCAAAAGACAAGAATAAAGAAAGGGGGGTGAAAAGGAAAATGTTTAAGTTGAGAAAAGCCTCAGAATTCTGTCAAACGACAACAGACAATCAAGGCAGAAATATAACGAGATCACACACAAGAAGAGAGCTAGAGCGTGGAGCAGTACCAGAAGAAAAACGTTCAGCAACACGTTTAATGTGGGCACATACTTAATAGGAAGGAGAGAAAGACAGCCACAAAGGGCACAGGCATTTGCAAATCTTCTTTTTGTTACGAAGAAACACTCCTGGGTGGTTTTGTGATTCTGTCTTTGTGAGGATAAATCTGAAATGGAGACTTTTTATTCTGATTACAAGTTTTGTGGTTAATATAACGGTTACAGTTTAAGGATGCATTTTATTAATGACTGTCTTCTCAGGTGTAGATGTGCAGAGCCAGATTTTAGCGTCATGCCGCAAACGCAGAAATACCTCTGATGGGAGTGGAAAACTTCTGCTAACAGTAACGACCAGCTTCATACCGAGAGCACTGCAAATTAGCGGGTCATGAACAAGCAGGCTGGGCGAGGGGTGTATTAAGGTGCAAACAAAACTAACATGGTGTAAAAGCAGGTTTTACATACGGGTTATTCTCTGAAAACCCTGTGGCAGTTCAGTTCGGTGAGAGGCAGCTGAAGGAGAATCAATATGTTTTTGATATAAGGGCAAGCGCCTGTGTTAGAAATAGCGAAGGACTGCATGTGTTGCTGAAGACTGAGACTCATGTGGAGCACAGGATTCATCAAGAGGAGGGCTGCGTTATATATTATAAACTATTACAACATGTAACCCTCAAGTAAAAGAGCGAATTAAACAGAAAAAAGAAGAAAAAGAAACATGAAGGTTTCTCTGTGTGACTGCCTGCAAAACAAAGAGTAGAGTACTGGGATTCTCCCCCTCTCTCCAACGTTACATGATGAGTTCAGTTAAACATAGTTCACCTCTGTCCCATCAAAATTCCAGGACTACTTTTCAGGACTGGGCTCCAAACATCCAGGGTGACGACTCAGTGAAGAGTTACAGGGCAGAGCCAAAGTTTTCGCACTGTGCTCTAAGCTCTGAACCATTCAGCCATGCCAATTATACACTGACAACATCTCCCCCTCTCACTCCAAAAAAAAGAAAACTCCTAGCTGGAACTATCCAAACTATTTCAGATGCAAAATGTGAAATGATTTTTTTCTGGCATTTGCACAGGCCAATTTACAGTAAATTACCTGTTTCTGTGATTTATTTAAATATTCTCCTTCCAAACTTTTGCACTCTGAAAGGGAAAGTCCTAAAGAAACATATGCAATAAAGCTAGACATAAAAAAATACCCGTGACCTCCCTTTCAGATGCAAAACCAACCCTAAATGAGGGTTTATAGTCAGGCGCAGACCATTAGTACAAACAAGCCACCATATATCACAAACACTGTTTTACACATTTAATCCACCTCCCCCACCCGAAGGTACCTGCACCGTGAGTAAGCTTTGTCTGTAAAAGGAAACGTTCTACATTTTCAGAGCGTCACCAAACATGGTACAGTGTAAAGAGGCTGTTTTTTACTACTATGAGACTATCTCTCCAAAAGTTGATTCTGTTCATCTGGACGTAGCGTTTTGTGGGAGAAACGTTTCGTCACTCATCCAAGTGACTTCTTCAGTCTCAGCTGACTGCAGGTACTATGAGACTATAATTTACTCTCTATTTTAGACTTCATTCAGGCCTGGTAATTTAGACTCATAATATACCAAAATTCTCTCAAGTGTTTGTTGTCCATAGAGCCCTAGGCTATTTAATTTGGCCTGACATTTTCGTTGCTGTAACTGGTTTGGACAGATTTGAAGATGTTTTTCCAGGTGGAAATAGAACGAGTTAGGCTAAAGAACTGGCATAAAAAACTCAGAACAAAACTGCATACTAACTTTAATGGACTTAAAAGTAATTTTCTTGTGCTTGATTTAATCAGAAAAAGTTTGAATATGTCCAAAATATATCACATTTAAAGTTATATTACTTGAAAAGTGAGCTTTTACAAGTTAATCTGATAGCATTGTCTATTTGTAACTGGTTTAATAGGCTGCCCCTAATGTTAGAAATTAGATCCCTAGTGTGGTGAAAATGGACTGTTCAGAGATGTCACACTGTGTTGCTACACCACTGCTGGGGTATGGAGACTGTCTTTCGAACTCAAATGGATGACGAGGCTGTTCCAAACAGAGACTACAGGCTACAAAGTGAGTTTTGAAAGCCTGTTATCTCAGCACCTGGCAAACTGATGGTTGAGTCACTGGTATTGATCAACTTGGGTTTCAACCCGGTCTAGATATATTAGGGCTATTTTCTGCAATGGGACGATAAAAATCTCACTTACTGCCCTTTAAATGCACTATAACTTCATATATTGTGTTGATTCTGCAGTCTTCCCCAGGCCCATCCATAAGGACCCTATAAATGCAGGCGGTGGCCCAAGCTTTACATTCCTAGTAGCAGATTTTACTGCAGCTGTAGCCAGTTAAAATGCAGAGCAGTGAGAGTTAGATGATCAAGAATAATGTGAAACACTTCAGTGAATTTCAGAGCTTGCTACATAGACTTAACTGTTTCTGTAAGAGGGGTAAAGACAGAGTGCATCATTTTGGAGCATACTAACATCTGAGGAGCGGTGAAACATGTCTGCAGTAGTTCTATGAACATTCATCTCCTGTCACCTCTGTAGCAAACACAATTTTAAGTTGGAGACAATGAAAGGTAGAAGTCGTGGTGAAGTGAGAGGTGGAAAAAAAAGAATTTGAAGATAGGGGGGAAGAAACCCAAGTGAGTCCAAGAAGAAAAAATTGAGAGAGAAAATGAGAAGGGTGCAAAAACCCTGGCAGTGTGTTCTGGCTGAATGGATGACTGACAACAGAATCACACAATGGAGGAAAAGGGGGAGCACAGGTAGGAAAGTAGAGGAGACAGAATAGTAAAAAGGTAGCCGAGAAGGGTAAAGAGAGGAGAAAAGACAATGATGAGTGAACAGAGGAAGAGTGTGGAATGAAATGAGCGGAGAAGGGGTAGTGGAGGGAGATCAGAGACAGAGGTGTTATTCTAAAATGAGTTTGTTGCTCAGAGACGGCTGCTGACTGTCAGCTTCTTAAATGAGAACAACATTGGTTTGACAGCTCACTTACTAGCTTAACACAAAGCTGGCAGCATCAGCGGGCCCCTAGCCGCCGCACTCGTGTTAGACCTGTAAGAATACACGATTGAGAATAATGTCCATATAATAAAGACGAAAAGTAGTTTCTCTGTAGTTTTGATGAGCGCGAGGTAAGAAATGTTGCCTTAAATGTTTCGGCTTGTCTTAGAAAAGATGTGAAAGGTGTGCACTAAATCACAACACTAGCTTGAATTGCCATCAGCCCATTAGATTTTCGATCTCAGTTTTAATTATTCCCATAGGGGCCCTTGTGGACCAACTAGTAGGGCAGAAAGTGCATTGTCATCCATTCTGATCACAGATAAACAGAAAGTATTCTGCTTTACAGATATGCTACCTCTTGTAGACGTGAATTAGTGCATAGCTTTCTAACTTTCACTTCATACTGCGTGTATTTTAATCAAAACCCTGACATTTTTATAAACATAAAAAGTTTTGGTGACTGAATTTAACCAAAAAAAACTTAAGTTCATCCATCCGAATTAGGGATACACCCTGGACAGGTCCATCACTGGGTCAGCCAACCACTCATTCTTGTATTTGCACCTTTAGACAATTCAGGATCACCCCTTAACCCAACAATCATGTGTTTGGACATGGTTAGAAACCCATGCTGGCACAGTGAGAACATGCATACTCCATTAAGATGAAATCTAAGCTGTCTATATTTCAATTACTTCGGGTAGGCGAGAATGACATAGTGATTATGGATGTCAGCCTTCAATTTGAGAGCTTAGCTCAAAGATCCAGCAAACAACCCACCCAAGTATTCTTAAATGCTGAATCACCACAGATAAAGGCCTGCTGAAGCTGTTTATTTTGACCTGTGTGTGGAAAGTGTGTAGGGGAATCAATAAAACATCGGATCACTCTCGCTGCATCACATCGTGTTTCTCTGTGACCTACCAAGGAAAAACAAGCCAAACTTGTCAGAATACATCACAAGGAGGTAAAAAAAACACAAAAAAAACCCAGCTTCAAACTGATGTGTCACATTTACTTTGTTAAGTTGTAAAAATCTCTTCATCACTTTTGTGAGCAGGTCCAAGACAGAGCGCCAGAGAGACTCGGCGGCGTAAACCAATCAACGAAATGCACCTGCACCTGACTGCACACTCCTTGTGTTTTAGCAAAGAAAAGCTGTGAGTAACTGAGACCGACCCACCAGCACACATCAATACCCCAACTTCTAGGTAGTCTGTTTATTCAGCAACAGACTACTAGTCAACTCAGATAGAAGAAATATTATTTCAGCACTGTTGGTGCATAGATTTGCTTCAGAGCTAGATTCTTCGTGTCAACTATAAAAAGAAGAAACCAGAAGTCTCACCAGTGACCTTGCTAGGCATAGATCAAGCATTTTAACTGCCTCATTCTAGCAGCAGAGATGGCACGCTGCTCTGCCTCACGTTTAAGATCACTGTGTGTCATCCTTGAGAGGCTGGGAAAACTCACAGAGCATGGGGTCCTATAGGCAAGAAGCACGCCATAACATGGGAACTCTGGAGGAAAAGAAACAGGATGATGTTAAAGTATGAGACTATCCTACTGCAAGCCACCAGTGATAATCATCAAGCTGCTCTGATGCTCCGGCAGTTAACAGTGGCTTCGGTTGCAAGGAAACGCTTTTTCATTACAATCGAAGCTTTCGCATCAGCTGCTCACACTTATTCGGATCAATGTGACGTGCACAAAAGTGATCAATACTTTATGCATTTATCTTCCTCAACAGCTACTCTATCTTGGTGGCATGTGCTTTATCATATGGAGAAGTATATGTCCACATTTATGGAGGAAGGAACACAGATTGGAGGGCACGTACAGGGAGCAGCCTGAAAGCAATGAGGGTCAGTTGTTACACAATATAATTATGCAGTGGGACTACTCCATTGAAACATTTCAAATTTCCATCTTTGTTTATTTTGACTGAGTTGTTTATATGAAGCATTTTACTTCTATTTTGGCCTTATAAACACAATATAAGGCCCCATGTCGACACAGATATCGCTTCTCCATTGAATCCAGAGGACTGGAGTGAGGGAGGTTATTCACCCTTGGGTCTCTGGTCCCTCAAGTAAAGTTTGCTAAGCTTAATTATACCAATTAGCACTCTCAGGGTTCAATACACATTCATACACACTGTCAACAAAATTTTCAATTAAGGACCATTAAGCCACAGTTGTGTTCACGAAGTGAAACGGATTATCGAGCTGAACTATGATAAACAATGCACAGAAGTAAAACAGCCATTAACTGTCATTAGCATATCGAGAAAGAAACTGGGAAAGAAAAAAAAACCTTCATCATTAATTGATGAATGATTTGTAAAGATTAAATGGATCCATGGGCTGAGTTTGACTGAGAAATGACAAGGAGTGATAGTTACAGACTGAGAGAGCTTAGACAACTTAGACTGACATTATATATTAAATCGATATTAAATCGCAACGTGTCTGTTGTAAAAACATCATAAACACATACAAACACATAAATTTCAAACACAAACAAAAGTTTCTTTAGAAAAGACTTTTTTGGGGGTGATTTCCATGCATGGAAAACTAAGGGCCTTAGAGCCTCCAGCTTTACTGGAGCTCAGTGAGTACAACAGAAAGAGACATGCAGTGAATCAAATAACCAGCATGTAGCTTTTGGTTTCTTTGGCAGAAGCCTTGATCAAGCCTAATCACGCTTGTCGCTCAAGGTATTATGCTACTACAAAGACACAAAAAAGATCAAAGGCACAGTTCTCAAAATAAAATAATTTCTGCTGTTTAAAATCTGAACTTTAAAAACTGATTATACACCATTTGGAGGGTATTCAGCGAGTGAATGCATGACAGCTGCTGGTGCATTTGAAACTTGTGCTGTTTGCAATTGAAATTGCTTTTGAAATGAACTAATCAATAAGAAAGAGAAAGATGAGGGAGAGAGCATGAAAAAGAGACTCAGATAAAAACGTCAATACTTCACGGGGCCCCAAAAATCAAACCAGCAAGTAAAGCTAAAATACAATTTTCTCAATAAGAATCTAGGTGAAAGTTTTCTTTGCAAAAGGACTTGACCCACAGGACTTAGATTATTCTTTTAATACAGAGTAAAACAGTACAGTTGGTTACACACTGTAACCACAGATTCTGTGTGTATAAGCATAAGCTGCTAAAAGTTGGAGCTATTGTGTTTATCCCTCTGTGCCTGTCCAACCTTCAAGACTTTCTTTCATGTCCTTGTGTTCTGTAAGTCAGCGCTTTCTTTCTGACACAGGGGGAACAAACACAGCTTACAGCCTAATGAGTTGGTCTGTCATCACAGAATCTGGGCTTGCTGTAAGTAAGTATTATGCACATGCTAATTCCTCTAAGAGCTGTCATTATTAGGATAAGGCATGTGGTCAACATCCCACCACGACATCAGTGTTTCCTAGTGGGTAACACACACAGAAAACAATGTGCTACAATAAGGTTGGGTTTTTTTTTTTTCATGATAATTTACTACGTCAGTCCATGTGTGGAAAAAAAGAGTGAAAATTAGACTCCTTTGCCACAACACACCTGCAACAGCAGGGGAGAGTGGGGCATTACACACTGCGCAGCTCACTAATCCATGATGGGATTACAGGAACACCTCTTGGCATGTGCATAAAAAAGGTGAGATTTGACAACATATTACGAGCTGTCAAGTATGCATAAAAATGAGTTAGTCAGGGAAAACTAACATATATTGTGCAGATGGAAACAGATGAATGGGAATGCGAGAGACCCAAGATGCCACTGTGCAGCTGTTCGACAACTCCATCCCACTGAGGAGGGATGTGAATGAGATAAGGTGCTCGCGAAGTGAGCACAGACGCCCTATGGAGGCTCTGTTCCTGCTGCTGTAGGCTTGTCTGATAGCTTCACACAGTCAGTGAGACATACCTCATGAGTGTACTTTGTGTTGGATAAACAGTTGGATCTGTTTGATGTTAGCCATGTGCAAAATATAATGAAAAACCTGTTTATGCTCTTAAGCATGTGGAGATGGGTCACCACAGGGGATAGAGGACACAACATGAGGTCTGAGCTTCTGTCCATGCACCACCGGTGGGAAGTGCACCATTTTCCTGCATGACAGGCTTTAGTAAAAGGCTGTAGTAGAAGATCTTGCTCCTTGGATAGTGGGTTCTATTAAGCGGGGCAGGCCTGTGAAGGAAATATTGTGTGACCAGGTCAACTCCTGCACAATGAACTCTGCAGAGTCAGAATTATGCAAGAATATTTAATGAAGTTCAGCTGAGAAAAATACAGCGCTTCAATTCGTACATTATGTATGCAGCAGGATTCAAAAGGGAGATGAGGCATGGAAGGTTTTTTGTAAACTTTGAAAAGATGAGCCCGTGGTGTCTCAAATGAGATGCTGACTCATTATCTACTCACTCGTACATGCTAACAGTAAGCCACCACGAATGACCTCTAAGATCCCTTCACAGAGTCCAGATAGGAACCCCAGCTTAAACAGGAATCTCTATCAAAACTCCTATCCATTGGGTTACCATATGTCTTTCATATGTCTTTGTGACAAGACAACTGCCACAGCTCCCCCACTAACAGCTATACTATGCTTGTTTGTTCTGGTGCCACCAGAATGATTGGAGAGGTAAGTGCAGTTCAGTGAAAATTATGCGAGGAGACAAAGGTTTCTTCACTTCCCACCAACGACTTAAGATATATTCAGGTATATTCATCTCTAGCTGGAGAGAAATGCATCTTTGCATACTGGTATGTCTGACACAGTTCTCCCAAAGGAGGACCCCTGCTGAGAGAACATGTGGGATTTTTATGTATGACAAACTGCCTGCAGTGGGGGAGGAACATTAAATATGCATTTTTGGTACTGTATTTCATTGAGGCGCAGGCGGCTAAATTGTCCTGAATTTACCTGATGTGGAGGACTCCCAAGGGGACAACCACAACACTTTCAGGCATCAAACCCAGCAGACGTACAACAGGTAGCACAGGCGCCACTCTGTGGGGTGCAACAAGTGACATTAGAGAGTTTAGCACTTTCAGTTTCACTGGGGACAACTTTGCTGTCATGGTGGTTTAGTTCTTATGTAGATAAATGTTCAGTTGGGTGGAAAGAAGAGTGCTTTGGTTTTAAGGTGAAGCCCAGAATTCAACAATGCTGCACAAGTAAGCCTGTCAGAACTGCACCTTTGTCATGGTGGTCCTGATAAACCAGCACTCTGATGCCTTTCCTACATAGTGGTGCCACCTGTGTGCAATGGAAGAAACAATGGGGGGTGGGCTGGTGGACCAAGTGTACTGAAACATGTGTTGTTGGAGACCCAGGGGTAGTAATGGTTGGAGCAAACTTGAGGTAAGAATTTCTGTGATTTTGATGTTGACAAGGTGAAGCTCTTCTATCGTTCTGGTTCCTTGATTTTTTAGTGTAAATGATCCATGGCTCTGTCAAGGAGTGGTCTAAACACCTCACTTGGGGGATAAGGGGCCATCCAGCATCCTCTGTCTGATTTCTGGAGAAAGCCAAAACACAAGAGCAATGCAGTATGCTACTGATGCTCATTGTCCACTTTGCCATTATTGCAAAGAGGCTGAAGCAATGCTTCGGGTCAGGTCAGTCGGTATAGCCTTCCTGATGTCCGTGGCTATCTCTGGGAAAAGAGTGATGGGCTAAATTGCTACGGTGGACACAGGCGAGGATAACCCCACCATGTTGTTTGCTCTGCATCACCTTGAGCAGCATCCGGCTTAAATTTCTGAAAAAGCTTCCTTGGGATGCAGCACCTAAGCTAGGTTATGCTTTTCCAAAAATAACAGTAGAAAACCAATGTCCTTTGGAAAAACACTGTTCTGCTTCACTGTTATGAACAAGTTGTGGCAGGATAGTGGGACGAGCGACAAATATATCATCTTAAAGAGGAACTCAAGATTCCTCATTACCAGACTCGAATGGTCCCAAAAGAGAACTGAGAAAGAGCCACTGGACTCTTGCCTGTTATTTGGATCTGACTCTACAGTAGGATGTCAAAGAATGCCTCCTCTGCCTCCTGTACGAGATTATCATCAGCCATTATCATCAACTGCGAATATCTTCACCTGCAGGGGGAGTCTGGTGGAGAAATCACAAAGGGAAGCAAAGCAGCTGGGTCCAAAGTTTCCAAATGGAGGATGAGGCTAGTCTGGGAGAAGAAGAAGAAAACTGATACTTCATCATCTAATTATTTGTTGATTGCTGCAGAAAATTCAGAACACAACCCACTGCTCAGTGCATGTAGGGGCTGTAAGGGCACAAGAGAGCTATTGGAAAAGTTTTGAAAGTGTAGCAGGTAGAACTGAACTGTATATTTGTAAACTGAGCACCCC
>VUQG01007130.1:34970-45823 GCA_015106755.1 Etia nguti
TCAAGGTTTGCAATAACCAAACTTTAAGAAGTCAGTTCATCAAGAGTTTTTTAACTATTGCTGACAATTTTATTGTCATGAGAGCTGGGGATATAAGAGCTTGCCAGAATGCTGAAAGCATCACAACAAACTGTTTATGTGCCATATATAGTTTACCTTGTATTTACTGGGACTCGATGCGCTTTAACATCATTTAAAATAACTTTTAGTCAAAGACTACTTCCACTTCTCAACACAACACTTACTATTGTTGACTTTAATTTATCATCTGGAAATGGAATTAACACATGAAGGAGCTATAGCTGTAGTGGAAGCAACAAAGAATATATGCACACATTGCTGGATTAAAGGCTGAAATAAAGACATCGGCCATGATGTTAAGATACCAAACTTTAAAAAAAAAAATAAATAAATTTATAGTTATCTACAGCCATGTTTTTTAAAAGTATTTTATTAAACAGATGGTAATAAGAATAATAGTCACTTCTGAATAAAGTGGCATCGTGGCAAGCTACGATGAAAACAAACCTACATTTGATAACAAGCCCTCTTGGTAGGTTTCCTACTTTTGCCAAGTTATTATGTGGAGAAACACATGATTCCTTTCAAGATAAAAATAAATACATATGAAATTATAAAACAATAAAATAATAAACAGCCAAATCAGGACCTCCAAAGGTTCTAATCCCTGCTTTCATATAAACCATGCCAAGAAATTACATGACACAGTCTAAGAAGATAATGTAATTTCTCCAGAGTGAAGCCAGACTCTGGTGCTCACCACAGCAATCCAAGCCATGGCCTCTGAGGGGTGATTTATCTGTTTGTAGCAGTGATTTGTTGCCGGTGTATACGTCATTTGGCCCCTCAAATGTACCATACAACATGCACTGCCAAGGTCCCCACAGATATACAGCCCACCATGGCTCTATTTTTGCAGCAGTCAATGATTAGCCCTCAGGCCACTGATGAACAGTTGCCTGCAGACAGGTAATAAAACAACTATATAAATGTATCTTTGTGACCAAAGCCAAACTCATAAGGTAGATGAGGCTCTCCTTGCTCACCTCAAATGTGCTTAAATTGAGAAAGATAATAATGAAAGACAAAATTTGATATAATATTGGTCGTATAGTTGATTTTCTCTGAAGTGTTCCTCCTAACATTTCCCAGGTATCTATCTATCTGTCTATCTATCTATCTGGGCACCAACACCCTCAAGATGTCCATCTGCTGCGGATTAAATTTTCACATCAATGCCTTCAGACAAACAGAGACAAAAATAATATTTGCCAGGCAGAAGGGTTTTTTTAAGTTCTTGGCCCTTCAGCACTTCAAAGCAACTTGTCAGAAGCTGTCGGTTTAAATTAGAGGACTATTCCTTTACGGCACTGTTTTTTTTAGACTCTGGTAAATCTGCAGGCTGTCTCCAGCAATCACAGAGCATCCCACATACTCAAGCATGTACACATTTGCACTCTATTTGTTCTACTGTGCCGCCAAAAACTTTTAGATCCGCACACTCGCACAAACAGAAGCAGGCATGTACTGGTGCTGCACTTGAACTCTGCCGATGGTTTTCTCATTACAAACTAAATGGTTTAAACTGATGAAGTTGTAGCAGTCTGCCTTTTTCTCTTTCTCCTCAAAGTGTCAAAGCAAATAAATTCTTTTTCATCTCTCATATTACCTCCAGGGGCATGCAGATAGCAAACACTCCTCAAGTATGCAGAAGACACACACTGATACACACAGTAAATACAAAGTAAAGTAAACACTCCTCAGAAGTGGTTAAAGCTCTCCCCAGTTACACCAGCCAATCAATGGCTATATTTTAATCATCTTGCTTATCTTAATGGTGCTTGTATTAGTAGTATTTTTTTTTAGGACTTTCTAACATAGGACAACGAATTAACATGAAACTCTCACTAGTAAAAGTTACTACACACTGATGCACTGATGCTTATTTAACGCATGTTTTGCTTTCAAACCAGGATCAGGTTATGCATGTAATATATGAAAATGAATCTAGAGTGTAAATAGGTGGAGTGCTTTAAAACAAATCTTTCTGAGAGATGTTTCTAAGTATTTCATTACGACCGATTTGAAAGCAAGAACAGCCTACCAGGAAGACATGAGAAACAGCTTTAGGCAGAATTAGCCAAAGCCACAAAAAGCAACTTACATAGGGATAGAATCAAAAAGCTTCACACAGATCCTAATGTCTAACACAAAGGCAGAAAAGCCTACAGCTATAGCTATTATATTTGTTCTGTCATGTCATGTCAAGAAATGAAATCTCAAAAAAGATGCAAAAAGAGGGGGAAAATGACACAGTGGTCTCAGACACATGTGCTTGTACTTGAATCAGAGAAGGTTTTGCAGGCTTAACAGATGTTGGCTGGTTATATAATTCCTCCCACTGGCTCTAGTTGTTTTTGGCCAGCTTGAGCGTTGTCTACCCATACACTGTGTTACTGCCTTTGAAATCCCTTTTAGTAGATGAGATTCATACCAGTATAGCGGTGCACTGATATGAACAAAATCATGCCCATCTCATTTCTGTAGACAACGCAGCATGTGCCATTTGGTACGTTTAATAAACACTCAAGCTTGTATACTAGTTCCACAACATTTCCCCTCAGTATTTTGGATAGATTCCATCACTCCACTCTGCACTGCTGCTGCCTACAGAGAATGTGATTGACTGCTTGATAAACAACCTCATCAGTTTTTGCTACTGACCAAAAAAAATCCCCTCTGCTACACGTTTACATAAGCAGGACTAGGCTAGACTTAACTATGAACAAAAGATGTAATCTACAATTTATTATTATTTATTGAAGTGGGGAAAATACACTCACTGGACACCTTTTAAGGTATATTTTGCTAGTCCTGAGTTGGACCTCCTTTTGCCTTCAGAGCTGCCTTAATTCTTCATGGCATATATTCAGCAAGGTGCTGGACCTTCCCCAGAGATTTTGGTTCATACTGACATGAGAGCATCACACAGCTGCTGCAGATTTTTCAGTTGCCAATCCAGAATATGAATCTCCTGTTCCAACACATCCCAAAGGTGCTCTATTGGATTGAGATCTGGTGACTGTGGAGGCCATTTGAGTACAGTGAACTCACTGCCATGTTCAAGCATGAATTTGAGATCATTTGAGTTTTGTGACATACCAAGACAATATCCCCCACATGCATTCATGTAGTTTATTCCAAATTCAGACCCTACCAACCCAGCGAAAGTTGCAGCAGCAATCAAGACCTATTAGACCAGGCTATGTTTTTCCAATATTCTGTTATCCAAATTTATGGAACCTGCTCCTTCAAGATCTGACGGGTTGTCAGGTCAATTCAGAGATGCTTTTTTGCATAGCTTGGTTGTAAGAAATTGTAAGAAAAGCAATTGAAAAAATGAACAAGTGAATGTATACAATGTATCCCTGTCAAATACCGTTTGATTTTCCAGTCAACACAAATCCAACCAAAAGATGTTTCAAGCTTCCAGATTTTTTATGACCTGGCCTTCAGCAATGACTAAACATAATGAAACCTTTCTTTCCATTGTGTCAAGACACTGACTGCTCATATGATTCCAGTTAAACCCTGACTTTGTGCTTCGTCAATTTGTATATTAGAGAATGGGAGAATGTAAAATCTAAAAATCACTGCAAAGAAAAACAAAATAATTACGCCTCTGTGATTATTTTCTCTCCTGATGATTTCTCTCTGGTTTTTCATTTGAACCATGGGGACCAGTGTGAGTTAACGGTTTAAAACTGACTTCCCAAGAGTGTGACACTGCCTCCATAGCCTGTCAATTAATTCCTTGTTTATTTTAATAGAAGCCATGATAGGCAATATTCAGAAGCGTAACGCTTCACCAGATATGGAGCAGACAGACAGGCCTACCCATTCACACTCTGTAAAGCTTGCAAACTTAGGCCCACACACACTAGGTGTTTCACTCACTTACAGCACACACAAATCCAAATCCACAAATAGACCAAAAAACTCCTGACATAAGCCCACACGATTAAGATGCAACCAATACGCATATGGCTTTCACAGATACACTTCACCTCATGTGACATCACTGCACAGCAATAAAGATTAATGCAAAAACAAATGAGGCCTCTCAACGTGTAGATGCATGGCTTTGTGTTGCAGTTCCAGAAACTACCAAGCTTCCTGGTCACTGTAAGGAACCAGATGTATAATGAAAAAATTAACAAATTCAGTTTCTGTACTGATCAGTGAGAACCAACAGAGTCTCAACTTTGTGCTACAGTAACAAGATACACAACCAGAAACAGCTCGGCTATGTCTGCACTGCACCTTTGCTGACTTATTTGAGAGGCCAGGGTAGTCACACTTGATTAGCCTCACATTAAGCCTCACATAACTGCACAGAAGATGGGAAAAGGCCACTGCACTTTTAATTCTGGAAGACAGAAGTTAGCAATTTTATCTGCCACCTTGTTGGTGTCTAGGGTGATGTCTTAAGGTTCTTCGAGCACTGTACAAGGGCAAATTTTATGGAAGTGGCCATTTTTTACTGAAATTAATCTGGAATAGCAATAAAAAAGAAACCAACTTACTGGACTTCTCCACAACTAGGAATGAATGAATATATATATATATATATATACATTTTTTTTAATTATTATTATTATTATTTTTTTTTCTTGAATGATACTCATTTCCAAAACAGGGGATTTTTCTATACCTAAAACCTAAACTGAGACAAATGGTAAGAAACAGAACAGATCCAGCAAGTAAAATATGTACTTTCTTTGTAAACTAACAAATAAAATGCAGTTAACGATGCAGCTGGCTGCTGTTTACTGTTAAGGCTCTTACCTCTGGGAGAAAATGTCCCTGTAGGGGCTGCCGTGCTGCATGGCGATACCGTATCCACGGTCCGGTGCGTTGTTGCTGACGGTGTAGAAGGAGCAATCCTCATCATTATTAGCAACGTACTCCAGCACTGCTGCATCCCACACAAAACCAAACCGGCCATACTTCACCTGAAAGACATTTACAAGGTGGTTAACAATGCTCAGAAAGGTGCATCGGAGGTCATGCAGAACACATCCCAGAGCATTCAGCACTTGAGTTATTGAGATGGTTTTCTAAGAGATCCAAGAACGGCTCACAGGTTGAAAATTGAACTATTTAAAGATATTTATGGGCTGAATCGTCTTAGACCTTCTCTGCCTAACGCGCTCTAAGGGGACCAATTCACCCCAGCACTGAGATTTCATAACTACAGTCTATCAGCAGTTTTAGTCCAAAAATGTTGTGTTGAGCCAAGATTACACTACTTGTCTGTTGCAGGACGGCAAACTTCATAGCACAGCACAGCAATTTTACTGTTTGGCATTCCCCCTTGACTGTAGATTCATGTAGTGCTGTGGCTCATCTTCATTGAACCCTGCATAGGTGTGTGTTGGATCTGTTTTTCATTTTTATGTCCTTGTTGTGTATGTGCATGGTCAAACTGCGGGTATGAGTGAGATAGCAGCTTGTGCGTGAGAAGAATTGGAAAAGGACTAAAGGTGAGAATCACAGCTTGTTTCACAATAAAAGCCAAGGTGCCTGTTGTTAACATAGCTTCTAGTTAATATTCTGTAAATCTAAGGGACATTTTCCCAAGAAAATGAAAAACGGAGAATAAACAACCAGATTGGGACATTCACATCCTAACACCTCCTGACAATTCACTTAAATAGCCTCGGGTGACAACAGGCACACAGACACACACTTCTCCACTAAGACATTATTTTGGACTTGGTGTGTCATTAACTTTAATGGAGATTTATAAATTTTTCAAAACCCTCTGTCTTTGTCTTTGTGTGTGTGTGTGTGTGTGTGTGTATCACCTCACTTGGCCTATGTGAGATGACTAATGTCTGAGAACTGACAAGACCTTGTGATTGGGTAATTTCACAGCCTGTAGCTCTCTGCAGTGTGTACATGTGTGTACGTGTGTGTGTTCAATAATTCACCGCAGGGCATCAGAATAGCAAATTCAGCTCTTTACAACCTTAAAAAGAGAGGAAAGAGCACTTTATTACTCTGAAGAATAATTTAATGGCTTTTCATTATTGCTTTTGAATTGAAAAGATTATGGGCTTTGTGCTACGTAAATTAGTAAAAAAAAAATCTGTTTCAACAGCTTAAAATTGAGCATTAAGGGCACTTTTCTCCCTACATTTGGGTGAAAAGGGCTCAAATCAATTATTAAGCACAATATATGTGCAGTGACCTCTGATGTCAAATCAACCAAAGCTCTGCTAATCTGATTAACACTGTCATTGCCCTTTGCGTGATTTCACTGAATTTTCAGTGTAAAAATCCCAACAATGAGTCAAAAAAGTGCCAGTAACATACCCCGATGACACCATTTGCAATTTTTCCCAACATTTAACGTTTTAGCTTGCGTATTGAATTGTAAATGGTGCCCTGCAAGGGAGAGAATACAAGCAAACAAATAGGATGGATTTAAAAGCCTCTATGTGTGGATGAAATTAAGACAGAGTGGAATTAATGTGCTTGCTTTGAGTAATATGCCATTTTGGGGAAACAAAAATAGAGTTGGCTTTAGACAGGAACACCAAAAACCCCAACAAAAAACATGAATGTAATTGTATAAAAACAAGTGAGTTAAAAGGCAGCAGAGAACAATGCAAATTCAAAAAAAAAAACTGCACTGACCTAAAATATTAGCCTGTGGCCTAAATGACTAGTTGCAAAGGAAAATATGGGGGTATGGAGGTTTAGAACATCAGGCTTCAATTTTTATTGACACAAATGTTTCCTGTTGTATCATTTTTTTTAAATGAATTGCACATTGAGTAATAATGAAAAACTCTTCAATAGTGCTTTCATAATACAAATGTCACTTGGTTATGACTGAGCGCGGTGATTTTTCTGTTTCCTATTGTGTATTTGAGTCATGAGGTTGTTGATCTCACAGGATCACTTAATACAAACACTAGTTCAATATGTCTTCTTAAAGGTTACATCAATTCCAGTACGTTACAGCGCAATCACATAAAAAAAGGCATTGTCCCAGTAATGAAGAGGATGCTGTAGCCTGTGAAGGGAAATGCTTTTGCCTCCAGCTGCAGCTGTTTCATAAACAATGTACAGTATGTGTGAATAGGGAGCACTTGATTTTATGCACCAGAACAGCCACTCTAAGTGCAAGGCTTAATAAAGGCTCATAACCTGGTTAATTACTGATGACAAAATCTCACTTAGAATGGTACCATAGAGTGATGTGCTGAAGACCAGCTTACCTCTTTTTACATAGTGTATCTGAGATGTATTAGCACTTTGTTCTGACTTTCTCTTTCATGGTATTTCTTATCCAGCTCATGAACAGTGCTACTGCTCGTGTCTGACACTTCATGACCCTCAGGTGTCCAAACAATGAAACAGAACTGTGGTGTGGAAAAAGGGAAGAGACTAAAATGTCTTCAACTTCAACATTTATCGCAATAGAAAAGGTAATGTCACTGCTGCTAAATGCAAGGCAGCGGCTTGAGCGATTGCAATGATTTCCCATGTGCATGGCTGAAGAAGCTTCCCCTTAACAATTTGGCAGTTGCACTAAAGCGCAAAACTGTTTGAAATAACCTAATAAAAATGGTGTGGTTACCACAGTAAATATGTTAATTTTTACTGAATGGTAGAAGTAACATTTTCTCTCACATCCTTCACTTGCAATTCACAGTAAAGGAGATAGGGGATGCTTGTCAGCGGACCAAATAACTGTGAGTAACATGAGGGGGAGTCTATGTTTTGAAATGAAAAATGTATTGCTTTTCCATCTATTAAACCCATAGCTTTCAATGTAACATTTTTTTTTACCATTGCGTATTTACATATTTACGGTGATGCGCTGTGGGGTACAAAACTAGTTTTCAAGGAAAAAGGAATGTTAGACCTCCTTTTCCCACGGTAATTTCCATCCACAGCTGCAATAGTAATATAACACGATTGTAAAAACAGGTACACGATAGTAAGAACGCATATACAGATAATGTATATTCATGTCATTATTTCAAATTAAATATTTCCAATCTTTAATTTATCCAGACATAGTCAGAGAAGGACCAAGATATTGATAGGTAATGGTTACTATTCACTAAAAACCTGTTTATTGTAAATCTCATCACCTACAAATTATGCTTACAATGTGATGAGAAATAAAATTCCTACTGGGTTATATGTTTGATTAAAATAAGTAATGCAACTCTACATATCAGTATCTCTATGTTCTATCTGCATTAAGGGATTATAGGGTTGTTGTTGTTTTTTTTAACTTATTATGGTTACATGTACATATTGACACCTTTTTAAAAAAAATTTATGGACTCATGCAATACAGAAAAAATCCCCAGTGTCCGGAGGCACCCTTTATGACCACAGTGTGGCCATCGCCTGATGGCTATTTGACGACTGTTTTATCAAATGTAGAACTCATTTAATTGTTTTTCAGATGATCTCCAGGATCTCTTAAATGAAAACAATCCACCAGTGTGCTATGTTCACTGAGTATTTTTGGTGCTAAATAACATTTTGCATTTTAGGGTTTCATAAACCCTCCATTATCATACAAATGGGGTGACTGGGGGGGTGGAATATTCTTAGACTACGCAGGACTATGCAGGTGTGTTATCTTCAGGTTCTTCTGGTGGTAATAACCACATTTGTATTTGCCGAGTGAACTTTGATTAATTGCGTTCAGGCTTAAGTTTCAAAATCCTTGAAAATGTTTTCAATGCGAGTCTAAGTTATGATGCTCTTACAGAATGTACTTGATATGCAAGTGATGCTTATCTCATGCAGCACTAACTGCTGCATCTAATATCCAACCCACACACACTGTACAGACGTGCTCCTTCCTCTATCTACAGGTACAGGGTTGTGCCTCTGCTTGGGCCAAGGTAATTAAATCATAAGCTACTTTTCCCAGAAACACTGACACTCTGGAAGCAATTGCAGTCACACGCAGATATACCAAAACAAACACACCCAAGCACAGTCGCACCCAAACACAGACCACACAATCACACGGACACACACTATCAACCACCAATGCATCCTAATCACTGCATTGGGCCTTGTTTTCTTCTCTCATGAATGTGACAAAGACAACTCGGTAAGATCCATAATCACTAAATTAAAGTCATTGCAGCATCTCTCTTCTTTCTGCTTCCTATTTTTTCTATGACTCACGCCACTTTTTAATTTCCATCCCTCCTTCCTGAAAAGGATTCAATTCAAGTTTATTTATATAGCGCCAAATCACAATAACAATTGCCTCAAGGAGAGAAAATGAAACCAATTCTGTAGCTCTTTCATTGTTTATGGTCTATGTATCTTGTTTATCAGTTTTAAAGGGGTTTAGTGATGGTGGAGCTCATTTAATGAAGCCATAACACCACTGAACCATGAGCCAGAGCTGTTTCTCAGCAGTTCTGATTTGTGTTTTCACCCAACCACAGGAGCAAAAAAACACGAAAGATGGAAATAGTTAAATCGAAACTAATTATTCATCTCTTTGCTTCATTATTTGTTATCACTAAATTGGAAATTATGGGAGCAAAATCACCAACTGGGTTGTGATGAGCATGTTAACATGTTGTATAACATCATTTTGCATAACCACAGTCTAACACAGTCAGTGTAGAGGAGTGCCACTGCAGCTATGTTGCAACAGAAAGAAGAAAAAGTGAGTAGTTTTACATTATACTGGAAAAAAAAGAAAGAAGAACCAACTGTGACATGAAAAAATGTAGGACAGGTTAACTTAGCGACCCAAACAGATCCAAAATGCTATTTTAGAATGAAAGGATGCCAGATTTGTTAGCCTGAATTCACTGACTGCTAACTTCAAAGCCCTGGAAAAGTAAAGCTTCACAACATTTGAGCATATAAATGGGTCTTATCTGAAAAGAAAAAAAAAAAAAGACTGACTACAAAGTCCACTAACTTTCCCTAACTTGCCTAACCTTAAATAACCCGACGGCACTAATTTCCATTATAGCAGAGTTTTTTCACACATAACAGTGTACTTTGAGTTTAAAGATAACTATAGAAAGTGCAATGAAAAATATTTACTTAAACAATATCGAAAGTTCAAATAAAATTATGGTGCACAATATTAACAAAGTCAAAGGACACATGAGTGGACTGAGTGTGTTTTTAGTTTAAAATGACCAATAAACAGTTACTTAAAATTAACAGTGCTGCTTATAAAGCCTGTGCGAACAAACAGTACACGAAACCTCCTTCTTTCTACATAAAAATATGAAGAAGAAGACAAAAACATCGGAATAAACAAAAGGCTGAACTTTGAACTTCGAGGGCCATTCAAATGAAAAGTGGCCACCTACACATACTCCTTGGGGTGACCTCACATACATTCTGACTTATAAAACTCTCTCTAGACGGTACATTGCAATTATATTACAGAACTGGCCCCATGTGCGCGTCTCGGCAGTTTTCAAGAGGTCTTTCTATCTCATCCATGGTTCAAACAGTTTGGCTTCAGAGTCTAGGCATGCTGAAACTTCAAAACGCCCAAACTACTCCAGGGTCCACTCTCTTTTTCTCTGTCTCATTTTTTCCCTCTCTCTCTCTCCTCCCCTCTCTCAGAAAGATCCCTTGAAGGGCACCCAGCATGCAAAGGAATACCAGATTCTTCATCTCGCTCAAAGTTTAAACTAAAGTATATCAAAAACTATCTTTTCCCTCATCCATAAATTACATCTTAGATTATAAACACTTTTTTTTTTTTTTTTTTTTTTTTTAAATTGTCACAAAGAATT
>VUQG01007130.1:45843-73886 GCA_015106755.1 Etia nguti
AAACAGTGGCACATAACAAATCATCCCCCAGTGTGAAATTAGTTTCTTAAATGATCACCATTTAGCCTTTAAGCAATGGATGTGAAATGTTTTACACACGGGAGGCTCTGTGCTTTGTTCTTTCAAGTGAGAGTACACTGACAAAGTTGCAGCAAAACAGTAGAAACTCAGAAAGAGAGAGTAGAAAGTCATGGCTGTAATAAAGGACATTTTTCCTAATTTTTATTCATGTATTATTTCAGTATTGAGTTTTGCACTATCCACATGGATTTGTTACAGTTTATCCTCACATTTTTCTTTTCTTTATTCTCCCAGTGAATGAATCAACTTTCAATAGAAACTGATCTTTAGTCATAAATTTAAAAAACAAACAAACAAACAAGCAAATAAACAACAAAAAACCCAACTTGAATTTCTAAATATACTTCTAGTGACAGCTACTTGGTTAGGCTTCTGTACCACTGACCAGCAGTAAGACACCTTAATAGTGATGAACTGCACCATGAAAGATTTGTGGTTTGCAGACTGGTAAACGTCAGGGTTTTGTGTTACCAAGTATATAAATGTTTTAAATAAACTGCCAACAAACTAATGAAGTGCATTATTTTGAAGAAGTTATTCTATGAAATGATATTAAATACATTAAATACCATGTAAATGATGCTAGGATGGGTATATTGGGACACAAAGACAAGAAAGAACCTTGAATAGTTCTGAGTGGCCTGTTAGAGGCTAGCTCCAGGAATAACCAATAATGATGAAGATGCACATTCTGACCAGACCTTCATTATTTTGGGGGTTTGTTTCTTTTTGTTTTTGTTTTTTTTGTGTGTGGTGGAATAAATATTTTACAGATGTTTTGCACCGTTATTTCTAATGATGAATATCATTATTAGTAGTCTACACTTCGTTGCATTGACCAAACCTGGCAGTGCTCCTGGATCTTAGATCACTCCTTGTCAGTGCCTTTCTGACTGTTTACACATGGTGCAGTTGGAATACCTGGTGGACCATCTCTGCTATGTCACAGCAACTGCCTTGTCTCCTATTTGGATTTTGAGCTTGGACACGATTCCCGTTTTGCCTCTGAGTAACATCTGGCCTTAGTTCTCATCACTAGAACCTGGATTAGTTCGGGTTATGGGCACCTGATGTTCCTTTACTGCAGAAGATTGATGTCCATGACGAAATGTTCACGTCTAAGTGATCAAAACAACACTTCTACTGTGGGATCTAAAAAAAACAGCAGCGCTGGAAGTGATCTAGAAGTGCATGAGAAGATGACCTAGAAGGGAAGGTCAATCTACTTTAAATCACTGATGGCTTTTGCTTTTTATAGGCAAGAAGAATGAATGAGCATTTATCATTTACACATTTAAACAGACAGATTATGGCGTCATTTTTCTGTTGGGAAAAGGCAGAGCAGCCTGCCTCTTCAGTGACCCCCATCATAATTTGATTTCGCTTCATAGAAATGAGTGAACATTAAAAAGATTACCTAGCTCAGAAATTACATCATTAAGCTTTGTATTTTACAGTGAAGTCTCTCATCTTCACTCATAACTGCTACCAGCTCAGAACTGTCTCCCAACAGCCTACACTCACGGCACACTTCTGCATATGTCTTCTTGCATCACTCTCTTTTGACGCTGATTTGTTTGATTTTGAGAAATGTGAGAGCGGCTGATGGAAGACAGACTCTGACAGAAAAAAGCCAACAACCCAGAGACAAACTTAAATTTACTTGCAGTACATCTCAGGCCAGAGATCTAACGCTTCTGCCAATTTCTAAACTTTATGGATAGTCTCTGTCCCTCTCACAAACGTCACAACCATTCCATAGGCGTATGTTTCACATGTCTATAGCAGTTAGAAACACTCACGTCTGGTAACCGACTTTATGTGTTTCGCTCAGTTCAACCAGACTGATCTTTAACTGCTGAAGTTACAAAGCTTTCCACCTTTCAGCCAGTTTGAGAGAGAGCAGGTAGAACTGATTTTACATTCACAAAATACTATTGGATGATTCTGTGTAGTGAATGCTGAAATAATACATGCAGTAGATACGAGAGAATTTGGTGTGTCTGCAGTGTAAGGACAATGACAGAGGGTAATAACAGTGTCTGATAAAATACATTTTGTATCACAGCTCTGATGACTGCTGCTATCAGCTTGTGAGCAGTACAGGTTATGCTTGCAACCTTACTGTCCTGCTTTTGTCCACACCACGTGAGTAAATTTCACCAAGCAGATTTTGGTCTGACTGCGGCATAACACTCAAACCACACAAACCACATCCTCACAGTTAGTTCTGTCTCTCTCTGTCTTGTTTTACTTGCATCCCGCATGCTCTGTGCTGCCTTTGTTTGGGCTCAGAGAGCATTACAATGAGAGGCTGCTCCCCAGCCAAATTTTCGCCCCAGTTTGCACTAGCTGGCTTCTTATAGATATATGAAGATCTGAATAAAGATAAGATTAGGTGCAGGCGAATCAATCAGGGCACCAAAAAGACAGACAACGATTCTCCGTCTATGCATCTTACTGCATAAATACACATGAGGAAGGTTATTTCAGGACAGGTTTCCTTGAAATGTATGAGGTGATGTGTTGTGATAATTCTACAGTTTCTTTTTGGCTGCATTTCTTTTTAAAGCTTTAAGATCACAGCTTTTGTATAATATGCTCAAAATGGGAAAAAGGTGCAATAATGTATTGAAGCATGTGTAAACATATCCGGAAATACAGTTTATAAGGCAAAAACACAAGTTGTACAGTTCAAACGAGCTTGAAATTCAATATTTGGTGTGCCCAGTTTCATTCACCAACACAGCCTGAACTCTCTTAGGCAAGCTTTCCTATAATTTCTTTAAGTAGTCTTCAAGAATAGTTCTCCAGGCTTCCTTAAGAACAAAGCTCTTCTTTGGATGTTGGCCGCCTTTTGTTATGATCTCTGTCAAGATGATCCCACACTGCTTCAATAATGATGAGGCCTGCCTCCTGGGAAAGCAAGTAGATCACTGATAGAGTTCCACTGTGGTATCCAGGTAAGCAGTTTGTGTGTTTGGGATCATTGTCAGGCTAAATAATTAAGCTGTTGCCTATAAGATGCTTTCCAGATGGTGCTGCATGGCGGATCAAAAGCTGCATTTACAGTTCCATCAACTGTCACAACAGCACTGGCTGAAAGGCAGCCCCAAAACCAAGACAGAGCCTCCACCGTGTTTTACAGATGACTGTAGACACTCACTGTTGTACCTCTCCCTTGACCTCCTCTATAAACTAAAGATGATTTGAAGAAAATGTTGCATGTTACTCACTCCATTAGACTTCTTAAACCATTTCTGATGAGGCTTCGGTGAACAGCAGATGGATCAGCTGAGGGGCCACGTGCATCTGACAGGTCCTGTGTCAGGTCTTCACTGGATTTTTTTTTCCTGATTTCTTTCAGGTACTTTTCATCTGCTGTACAGTTTTTGAGACCTGTCACTTCTTCTTTTGTCTTCCACTTGTCCAGTTTCTTCAAGTTTTTTAAAGCACACACTGCACATCATGCCGAGATATGCCAAATGTTCCCCTAATAGCTCTCTGGGTGCAAAAATACAATTTTATGCCTGTCAAACTATGTTATCTTTGGGATTTTTCATAGATTCAACAAACGAATTAGGGGAAAATTAGTTTTTTTTTCAACAGGCTGCCAGTAACAAAGTGCCTAAAGACATTATTTAAAATTGACTCTTTGCTAAGTTGTCTGTTATGTGTAGACACAACACTAGCTTCCCGAGTTAGTTGTTTTATAGGTCAGTTTTAAGGGACTTAACAGAGAAACAAAAATTATCCCTTTGAAAATGGTCAGGTACAAGGACTGGACTGAAGATGAAAATATATAAAATATTTATTTTCTCACCTAATGAATGAATAATTTACCTTTTCCAACAACATACTGATGGCCAGGTTTGAGGTGCTAAAGCCTGGCATGCAGGTTGCTCCGATTCCTCCTGAGGTGTTTCGTCCGACTGCTCGCTCTAGTGGCAACAGCCGCCTACATCCTTAGAGAGGCAATATGACAACTTCTTCACTCCCTCTCCTCCCTTTGTTTTCTCTGTTGTTTCATTACCATCAGCTGTCATTAGTCGTCTTTGTTTCTCCAGGAAGAGGGAGTCAAAGAAAAGAGAGAAATTAATCGCCTATTGCCACGCTCTATGAAAATCTTTGCTCAGACCCCGTTAAGCCGATGAGAGATGTGATACTAGAAGAGAGAAGTAATTGCAGACAGATGTTGGAGAGACGGATCATCCGAGACGGATCAGTGAGCCAAAACTAAGATGCCAGCCTTAATAGGATCTGGCAGAAAAAATTATTTCTCTCTGTTTCCTTTTCATCTTCCCTTTGCTCAACAGTATTTTTCATAATGAAGTCTTATGTTATATTTGCATGGCTTTAGAAAGTATGAATCTTTTTTTTGGTGTTGTCTTTTGCAATTTTTTTCCGGCTCTCTAGGAGACCCAGACGATGTGAATTTGTGACAAATATCAAGAGCGGTTCATTTACTTCCTGGGTTACTCCTTGATGTATGCAGTGTTGCCGGGCAACGCAGCACACAACATTGGAACTTAAACAGCCCACAACAAAGATGACACGCAGAATTAACTAATTTATAGAATTATACTTGCTATATTCAACAAACATACCCTAAAGTACTCTTTAATTGTAAAGATTTTTGCAGTGCACTCAATGAAAATATTATAAGGATTAAACATATTTTTTAATCATACCAAGACATTATTAATGCTGACAATGAAAAAAACCCTGAGTTATCACAGGAGTAGAAGCGAAGGAGAGAAATTATAGTTATATTAGGGCCACTTGCTCTGCTGTACATTTCTATTAAGAATAGAAACAAGAAATGATGTCTGACAGAGTGCAACTAAATTACATGTAATGAAAATACATATATTCATCTAAATTCAGAAACAGCTGAGTTTTATGTACAGCTGGGGCACATATCATTAAACTGTTTTTGGTTTTCCTTTTAAATTTCTAATGCTTGGCATCACATTTAAAAGTAGAATGCAGTGTCCAGGGGCGATTGCTGGTCATGCTGATTGTACCTTGGCCCACCTAACTTTGCTCTGACAATGAAGATGAAATGAACTGAATCAGTGAATCTGTGAAGAACTGGTGTACTGCTTGAATAAACTAGCCAGGATTATGTCTCGGGTCCCTGCAGAAGTTTCTGAAAGTAAAAGCAGACAGTCAAACAAATAGAAACTCTCGGGGATCTCTGTGAAATGTTCTCTGCCTAAAAAAGAAAACAAAGGTGGTCAACAACCTCGACACTGTCCTCAAAAAAGTCAGCCAAACAAACACAGACAGACTGATGAATCTCAGATAAAGTTTCAAAAATAAAGGAGAGCACACATGCTGAGTCAAAGGAATAGCTATGTTTTCTTTCTTTTTCTATATCCATACTTGGGGAAAAAAAAAGAAAAAAAAAGTTGAGGTTGCTGAAACTTGCTAGAAAGGTGATGCCAGAGAAAAAGAAGAACCCGTTAAACTTTATGCATATCCAGATCACTTTCTTTAATTTGAAATTGAGTATTGGGTTTGGCAGAGAATGAGCTCTCCGAGTCTCCTTCAAGCAGTCTTTGTTTTTTTGATCAAAAAATCATCAACATCAACATTTGCACAGCGGGGTGGCAGAATACAGAAGAAGCTATAAGACACACACACACACACTGAAACAGACAAAAGGCAAGAAAGGCAAAATCTGTCCATGACAAACACAGACGGTGACAGACTGAGACAGACGTGAGAGCAAGTTAAATGTGAAAAAAAAAATACAAAGCATGCTGTGACTTGCAGATGAGACAGCAGCAGAGAATGGGAACCTATTCAGTATGCAGATTTTGCTTTATGGATTCAGCTAACAGTCATAAGCATATCAATAGGGCTGCCATTAATACCTGGACAATGCTGAAATAATTACTATAAAAAGTGACACTCAAAACATAAAACACAAGGCCATGAAAGTACTCGCTGTCTCTACACAGACATGCACAGAGATCCTTATTTGCTTGTATCCTGCGAGCCCATTTGACAGCTTTCAGGTTGAATAACAGAAATGAAAATGGTGCAGAGAGTTTCCTATAGTGCCCCTCACCTCTGAGTCGGTTCATTTGTGACTATATAAATGCGACTCTGGATCCAGGCCTTTTATTTTCTCACTGATTTTCCAGTTTTCCTTATGCAGCAGTTTAGGGTAGTAAAACACACTACTTCAAAACAGCTTACGAGTATTCCACCTTCTCATTACTGAGTGTCACAATCCATTGGCTACCATGAGCAATATCGCTGAACCAACAAAAAGGGACGTGACCCTATCAGTCCTGTCAGACAGAGCAGTGATTACAGAATGTCCGTCTGTCCATCTGCCCATCAACCTATAAATGAGCAGGTCTTGCCGGTCAACCCCTTGTTCGCCATGCACTCGGTCATGCTCAGCAGATAACACTAAATGTATGAACTGCGTCTCCCACCTTGCGCCTCTCCGTGCGAAGGATCAGCGGCTGACTTCAAGGTCATCACAGATTACTGAGCTCCTCACCCTGTCAAGACCAGTGAGACCAGACACTGCGTGTGCCCTCATCTGGCAGGTGGCACATTTCTGCACTGTGGTCACGCTACACATTTCGCAATCACAGGCACGCATCAAAAAGAAAACAAGTGAATGTTCAGGACATGTGAATAGAGCCATCTACCTTTGGCATAAATTTAGAAGGAAGAACTGTAGAGATCACAGCCCAAACGAACGTTAAAAGCACACCATACCACTGTAGCGCTACTTTGGTTGTCAGTATGCAGGCTCAGTTTCAACAATGATCCTGAATGTCCAATGTCAGTTTAACATGTTAGTTGCCCAAGTAGTTTTGAGAGGATAAAATACTGATTAAATGTAGGCTGCAGAGTTCAATGTACCAGCCCTCCTCTATTTACTTCATTAACATTGGTCTCAGTGGTAACTTCTGGTGCCAAATGGTTGCAGTACAGTGTCAAAAGCCCTCCATAACACCAAGGAGTAATTGGAAGGGAAAACACTGGCCCATATTGCAGACAGATTCCATGTCTATTTCAGATGGAATTTCTATTAAAATTTCAAGTTATCTTACTACTATGGGGGAGAAGAAAAAAAGTCTTGCAAATGTTAATGTGGAAGCAATACAGCCTGATTTGGAGGAGTTTTAATTGGAACCGTGGGAAAGAAATAGTTATGGAGGCGAGGAGAGAAAATGATGACTGATACACTCAGATGCTCTTCCAGCAACAGATTTAGGTGCATGAGTGCTCTCACACCATCAGTCACTGTAGCTCCATCTACTCCCGAGGGTAATTAAAAGAAGTAACTTTTTTTTCTCAATAGTTTCTATTCATACCAGAATAATTTGAATTTCACAAGAAATTCTTACCTGTATAGTACCTGAAAATACTACAGTAGTATATGAGTAAATGAATGTCAATAAGCCTGACACGTAGGATCTGACAGGGAGCCGAACATCACCATTAGTTAGCAGAGTGACTGACAAGCTGTGCCAGTATTTCACAACACTTCGGTTAATTTGAGTGGTTCCACAGCCGCACTCGCACAAAATTAATGAACAGCTGGTGTTTGCTAAAACAAATCTTGTAGATCACACAGTCCTTTTAGCCACAACTTCATTTGAAACATCTGCCATTATAATACCACTTGACTGCTATTTATGCAGCATTTATGGCCTATCTGACCCAAAGGTGATGTTAACATTGATCACTGAAAGGCCATTACTCTTCCTCGTGTAAACATGCGAGACAGAGTGAAAATCATTAATGTACCTTTACTCATTCAGTCAACACAAGCACCCGTCAGATGGAAAGAAAGGATCAGACACTAGGCTACCCAACATTCATTAAGTTATGGCTAAGGTTCAAAAAAACCTGCCAGGAGTTCAACTCAGACCTGAGGTGAATGATAAGATCTTCAGTGCAAATTATAGTTCTGCCCTCACAGGCTGTCAGTATACTTAGAGATGCATGTCTTGCAGTTTGATGGGGGTCCGCTGTAGACTGGGAATGAGTTTGCCATTGAAAGTCTGCACTTGGTTATTACAGATACATTTCAATGTCCACCTGACCACAAACCGCCCATGAAGGAAGAAAGTGCAGTGTGGAAATGAACTCTGCTGTAACTACTCTGCAAGTTGCTGGATGTGTGGGTGTTTGTCATTGGAACTCTGTTCTCCATTCCAACTAGAGGTCATGACTCTGCAGTGCATTACTGACTAAGAAACGTGTTTGTGTGCACCTCCAGACACATGCATCCTTTGGATTCTTCTCACCTATAGGTGCGACCTAGACATCAGAGATTATTCTGCCTGCTAAGATGTAAGCTACAGCTCACAGTGTTCATTCTGCTTTTGTGTATCTGGAGGAACATTTCAAATACAAAAAAACCATTTTCTACTTGTGAATTCTGTTCTCTTTGGGTGGCCAGAGTTTTTGTTACTGGGAACTTAAGTCTGGCTGACTTACAGCAAAGCTTTGCAGATGTAATAAAGTGAGCAGGACTTTAGCTAAACTCCCTCATTCAGCAAAGAAGCTATTACACTTAACATCCACAGAGAGATTTTTTTTAATTTATTTAAGAGTGCATTACACAATTATGTTAAAGTGCAACACACTCTTTTCTTAGTAGATTTCTATTATTTTTTACCAATCTGATACTATATGGCACCATAAATCTTTTGCATACTTTCACAACCTGCCTTCAAGGTTCTGCTACAGAGAGAGGCTTTACAGGACAGAAGTGTACCACTGAGAAGCAGTCTCCCTTCTTGCATCTAAAAAGCCATGGGCTGGTGGCAACATTCAACGTTAACCATGAAATTTACACATATTTACAGCAACTCATTTTTCCTCCTTCATGTCATGCTACAATAGCTGGTCAACGGTATATGGAAATTAAATAGCTAGTCTATTGATCGTGATGATCAGCTTTTCCACAATTCTGTCAAATCGCAATTCTAATATCTGAGATGATAACAGGCGAAAAAAAAGAAACACCTTAGTCAATAAATTATTTGTGAACACAAAATTATCCACACTCATCTTGAATTTATATTTTTACTACAAAGAATTGTGAAAATTGGCTATTTCTAAAAACTTTGTTGTGCAAGTAATCCTATAGTTGAATAATCTTCAAACTGAAAAACTCTTTTAGTTACTTTCTAACTCTTCTTGCCACCATTTGGAATGATGTAGGGGGGAAAAGGGCTCCATTATTATTTTTTTTGCAAGCTTTTAAACCACATCACTTTAAAAAAAAAATGTTTATAGGCATTTTCTCTGTTTGCATGACCATGATGAAGCTGGCTGACAAAGTTGCATTGGTAAATTAAGGAAAGATGTGCAGAGTTAAATCTTTAAAGATTTTTTTATTTATTTATTATTTTTTTTTACAGATGCCATTATTGATTATAGAAACCACAAGCAATATTTTTTTTCTCCCTTATTTCCTTTCCATGTATTGCTTGAGAGGATCCTCTAACTTTAATTTTTTTCTTCGCTATCACTCTTTCCCTCATTCGTCTGTTTCCTTCTCTGTCCCAAATCACTCTCCCTTTGGCTTCACTCCAAATCCTCCTTCTCTTTCTCCCTATGTAGTTCTCCGGACTGTGATGCATGGCTGTCTGTGTTCTCCAAAAGTCCATTAGTTGCTGGCACTGGGCTGCCTCCTCTCCCACAGACAGAGATAAAGACGCTGAGTGTGGCTGCCCAGTGAGTCGCATGAAAATGAGAGGACAGTGGAAAAAGAAGTATGGAGGAGAACAGGGGAGAAAAGAGCAAGAGGCAGAGAGAGAGAAAGGAGTGTGGATGTGAAAACACCTTGATAATGAATAGAAGCCCAAGAGTATAGGTGAAGTGAAGAGAATGAATGGAAGGGATAGAAAAGGGGACAGATGATGCAAACACAGAAGGAGACATCAAACAGAAAGGAGTGAAAGGATGAAGACAAACACCACTGTGCGAGCACCAGGAGGAGAAAAAAAAGAGGAGGTGAAGGAAAAGAGCAGGACATGCAGGTGAAAGAAAAGACAGAAAGAGAAGCCTTCTATTCAGAGTGAGAGTGGTGTAGACATAAGAAGACAAGGGAGAAATAAATAAATAAATAAAAGGCTAAGAAATACCAGAGAAGAGGGAGGGAGGAGAGAATGAGAAATAGAATGGGTTGAATGTGAGACGACGATAAGAGATGAGGGTCAATTGTAACCAGATATCCCACCACCGAAACCATTAATAAAATGCTTTTTTTTTTTCTCTTTTAAATTCCCTCCACCTCTTACTTTGTCCCCCTAATTAATCTACAATCCGGAGATTAAACTTGCGCTTTCCACTTTCATTCAAAACACAGGGGACTGAGTGATCCATTCTCTATTTTTTCTGTTTCAGCCTCTTTTTATCTGGGAAATTAAGATGTAATCTAACAGTTGGCTTCAGGTTGCAGAGTTGGCTAGACATGACGGAGAGCAGGCAGATGAAAAATGTGTTTAAAAATGGTTATTTTTCTTTCTTTCAGCAGGAGCATTTGGCTCTTTGAATAATACTATTGTCTAACTTTCACAACTTTGCTCTCTGTGTTTCTATTGGCCTAATTGCTGTTGTGCTCCCCTTCATATTTCTCTAAGCCAGACTCTGTGTGCATTTTAATCTCCAGCAGGGCCTATAAATACAATAATTATGTGCTATCTTTTTCATCTTGGACTTCAGTAATAGATAAAAAGGAATTCAACGGAAAAAAAACCCATTTAATCCTATTGCCTCGAAAAAAAGGTTGTTGGAATGTTTTATCATTTTAATTACTATTTGGAATTGAGATTGCCTTTTTAAATTATGGTGTTGTCTGTGTTGTAAAATCAAAACTCTTTTATAAGTTTTTTTAATATCAATTTCTCTGCAATAAGTAGATAACTTTGGTATTATTTTTTCTGCATGGTTATCTCCTGTTAGTCTATGGATGAGAGAAGGTGGGCTGGCTCATTAAGGGTGTAGGAGAAATCATTAAGGCTGCAAACCTCTATGTTTTGAGTAAAGTTAATGCTTTTCAGGAAGAAGAACACACAGTTCTTAACAGTAACTGTCCACAAAGGATAAAATTACATGTTTTTTTTAAGATTACACTACTGTAGGATAGATTAAAACGTGTTTATGCTTAAACTCTCAAATACGCCTTATGCTACTTGCCAAAAAATAATCAAGATAGTTTTTACTTGTGTTCAGTACCAATCCAGTTTGATCCAGAAAAGAGCCCTACATGTATTCTTATTCTAACATCTGACACTGACTAAAGGTTTCATCTCCTCTACCTACCCAGCTTTTATGTTACCCAATTAACCACCAACTATATAAATTAAATTATTTGCAAATAGTTTTACAAGTGAGGAAGCTTAGCTTGATTAAAGCAATTCCCATGGAGACTGACCGATACATAGCTGTATGTGCTTGTTGAGGAATAAAGTCTGGTACAAACCACTACAAACCTTCATACGCCACTCAGCTCAGTTGATACAGACAGCAACATACTGACTTTTTCATACTTACTACCCTACTAAATACTAAATCTTAACCTTAACCTTAGAGAGCTAAGAGGACATCAGATTCTTTAAAATAAATGCTTGTTGCTGGTTATCCTGCAAACATAACTCAATTTAGCAGCTTGCAGACTTTGGAGAGACTCACTGCTGAAGTTTGGTTAAGTATTAGTTACAACTTACAAGTAGTACACAAGTACAACTTATAACTAGTTATAACTATAAGTAATGCATTTGGCATCTAAAGATACTTAAGTGGGTATATTTTTGTTAATTTGGGGTAAAACAAAAACATAAGTAGAAGGACCATATTTTTAAAGCAATTTAGGTAAAGACTGCTTTTAACGTTATACATTTAGATCCTTTATATACCTAAAAATAAACAAAGACGTAAATTAAAAGCATAACAGCAAAGCTTCAGTGTTTGCAAGATAATATCTTTAAAAGTTTAAAGTAAAAGGGGAAAAAATAATAAATATTCCTGTTATTTTCTCTTTTACTAAACACTCCATCAAGTAAAGAATGTGAAACATGTTGGGGAGATGATTTGTTTCTGCGCTTGTCTCTACCAAACACATGAGAAGCAAACTGTGACATGGTTCCTTTTTGCAAGTGTCTCTAAAAACAGCACTGCTCAAAGAGCTTAAATAGTAACTTAAGACCAGCTGGAATTTGAGTTTATCCAAGTTTGCCATCTTGTTGCAGGGGAGAGGGCAACATGTACTGGATATTGGATATTGTTACAGCAGTGTTAAGCATGGTTATGGGTACACGAGAGTGCATTTCATAGAAGATCACCTAACAGAATCGCTTTTGGCCTGGTATTAGGCTATTCTTCCAATTAATTGATGACCAGTAACTATAAAAGCAGCCGTTCTGATCGATTCCTGGTGTGGAGCATTCAGCTATGCGTTAACATAAAACCACAACGGAGTGGAGATCCCAGCAAATTCCCCCCAAGGTGAGACTGTGCATGTGTCAGTGAACAAAAAGCAAAACAAAAAAAACACAAGAGCTATATTAGAGACTCCACAGACCTCCATTAGCATGTTAAATGTTCAAGTTCAAGACAGTATAGTTAGCTAAAGGTTGAATAAGTATGGCTTGTTCTTGAAAGTTTGTCAGGAGAAAGCTTCCTCTCTCTAAAAACAACATGGCAGCACGGCTTAGGTTTGCAAAGCTGCATCTGATCAAACCAGAAGACTTCTGGAATGATGTCCTTTGGATAGACGAGGCCAAAGTGAAGATGTTTGGCAAAAACCAAACACTGCATATCAGCACAAACATCTACTACCAGCTGTCAAGCACAGTGGTCTGGGCACCTTGCAGTCACTGAGTCGACCACGAACTCCTCTGTATACCAAAGTATTGTGAGGCAAATATGAAGCTATCTGTCTGACAGCTAAAGTTTGGCAGAAATTTGGTCAGGCGACAGGACAATGATCCCAACCACAGCAGGAAATCTACAAAACAATGACTGAAAAACAAAACAAAACAAACAAAGAAAACTAAAGAAAAGGAATCAAGGTGTTGAAGTAAAAAATCAAAGTGTAGATCTCAGTTCCAAAACTAGGAAGTGATAAGGAAATATCCACTGTGTGGGGGACTAGGAGGGATTGAAAGGGCACACAGCAGGGTCAATAACATCACACAGGGACAGATGGGAAATGTTGCCATTTTTGCACCCTTCTGCCAAATAGTGAGGATGTGTCCTGTATATGTTGAGGACAGTGAATCATGAACAAGTGCATGTTGCACTGCCGGGATTACATGCTTGCCTGGACAAGCTCACATAAAGACCGTTAAAATGAGAGGGGGAAAAAGTAAAATGGACCAGTAAGGGATTTTTTTTTTAAACCTTCTGAACAGTTTCTCTTATTTTCTCCAGCTTATCTTTAAAGGACATAACCTTAAATCTCTTGGCCAAACTTGGTTTTATTTTTTCTTTATTTCTTTTTAATGCAAAAAAAAAAAAAAAAAGTTTCTTGGTTACAAATTGTAAAACCGAGTCACAGATATAGAGCTTTGCATGTACATGCAGGCATACCTTTATGACAACAGACTGCATACAGCAGCAAACTGTACACACACACCTACACTAAAATGTAAACACGAGTTCACAAACACAGATGCGTGCTCACAAGCGCTGCATTAATGCAATTTATATCCAGCAATAAAGCAGGCCTATAAATTGCTGCATTCATTTGCTGACTTTCATTGATTTCTTTGTGAGGTGCTGTAATTATTATTAGACACAAGAGGTATGGCGCAGGATGAAAGGGAATGAGAGGAGGAAAAACACATACTGACTCGGTGAGGGAGGGAGGCAAACAGAGGAAGAAAAAACTAAATCCAGAAGAAGACTGTTGTGCGGCTGTCAGATGGATTGACGCTTGGGCGGCAGAAGAAGGAGAAACCGATACGAAGGCAATTTCGGCATCGTTATTACATATAAGAACAGAGAGAAGAAAACATAAATAGGTAGAAATAGATAACATAAATATTTCGTCTTCTCTTCTTTGAGTTTTTTTTTTAACTATACCGACCCCTTATCTCTTCTCCTTACTTCAATACTTTCTCTCCCTCTGTTCCCTTTACTCTATGCCGATTTGTCACATCTCCAGCAAACATGCCAGTTTTTAATCAATCACCACAGCGAGCAAAGATGAACTTCCATCTCTCCCTCTCTCCATTTTTGTTTAGCATCTATAATTCCCTTATTTCAAATGACTCTTTCAATCCTTACAATCTTCCCTCTTTAATATGGAGAGTAAATTTCCCCCCATTTCCTTCGTCTTTAGTCCTCTTTTCATCTGCTTTCCCTAAATCTCAGTCACAACACAGAAACACTGTCATCACATAGGCACAGAATTGTAACAGCAGGAAAATATGTTTGCTGTTTGGGCTTGTTGTGTTGAATTCTAATGAGCTATCAGGCTCTGCAGGAAAAGAGCTTTCTCTTTTTCCTGTCGGGGTGATTTGCACTACTAGAAAATAGAAAATGAGAGAGCCCAGCAGCCAAAAAAGGCATTTTCTGGTCTTAGCATAGCCTGGATTATTACAGAGGATATTGCAGCAGTCATACCACGGCATAGTGACAGATATATATCACGGGCTTATATGGCTCAGCAGAGATTTCATTCAAATCCAATAAAATACATGACAAACACATAAATATGGCATCAATTTTTAAAAATCTAATGAAACGGCTCTTGCCTCAGCCCCTCTTGTAAGTGCACCATGTCAGAGCACTGGCTCAGGCACAAAAATACCACAAGTGTCACTCCAGACTACAGAAGCACAACTACATCAGCAAAAAGGGGAACCAAGAGCACGCGAGGAAGAAAGAAACAGAATTGAAGGAGTGACAAGAGGAAGCACAGGGAGAATATTGTGTTAGTGGGTGCAGTGTAAGAGATACAAGTCACAAAGCTGTAGGCAACCTTGGGACCTGAGAGCTTTGTTCATGAAAAGTCGACCTCTCTCAAACACAGGGGGAGAGGAATCATAAACACAGAGATCTGTCACCCCGAGCACAGCTGGGCCACCCTGCTCGGTAACCTTGGCAACTCCCTGACCAATGGGTGGTTGGCAGGAGGTCCTTAAAGAACTGTGACACTGATACAAACACATACAGACTCAGAGAGCACTGCTGCCTACAGATACAATGTTAACCGTGATTTGAGAGGGTAAACAGGTGTTAGAGAGGCCTCTCTAAATTGAGAGAAGAGTAACATGTGCCTGCACTCACACACGCACACAAAGTGAGGCATCTGTGGTGAGCTTCAATGTTATCCTCTGTTTAAACATAATCTCCCTGCACACCCCCAGTCCACCTCGCTGATTCACACTGGATGGCTGACTAATGAAGAGAGAGAGAGAGGCATTGCCCAAGCGTTCATAAACCTTAAATGGACAGGTGATTTTTTTTTTTAACCTGTTCTGAATCTCTGTGCTTTCTCAGTGTCTTATCAAAGTCGCTGGAGTCTCACAAATAAGGTGTCCATTGACTTTGATGCAGCGACACGCTTGGGTTTTCATAGAGGTGAATCTCACTCCCAACAGACGCTTGTTAAGGACCCCTTGGCTTCACATTTGAATGCACGGGGCAAGCATCAGCCTTCGAGTGGACGGCTTATGCTGTAAAGGAGCAAATTTTGTCAGGGAGTTTTCCTCACCAAGAAGTTTTTGGTGCTTAAATTTAAACAGAGGGAAAACAGCAAAAATATCCAACCCCTAAGAATAAAACTAATCAGAAACTGGAAACATGGCTGGTAAATGCTTCTTCCTGTTAAAAGGGAGTTTTTCCCATGCCACTGTCATCAAGTGCTTGCTCATAGGTGGGGTCATCTGTCAGTTGGAGTTTTCTCTGTATTATTTTAGGGAATTATCATACAGTAGAAAGTGTCTTAAGGTGACTGTTGTTGTGATTTGGTGCTATATAGATAAATTTGACTTGAATTGAATTACATTATTGCTTGTAACCCTTTCAGAGCATAGCACTGAGAATCCTGCATCCCTCTCATTGGTCTCATATAAGTATGCATTTAACACCTTGATAGAGCAACAGTGAAATAGTAAGAAATAAAAAATACAGTAAATAAAAAATGTGTATTAGTAAAATATGGCTCAATCCACTCAGTCTCTTTCATCCTTTTCTTCAGTTCTGTCGAGGTCCCTGTCTACCTATTCATTCTCTATTTCTATATCATACCTCCTTTCAGTCCTCTCCTTGCACTTCTTTCTTGCCCCTTCATATCCACATGTAGTAACTCCCTCAATTTTCACTAGTTCGTCTCCCTCCACCCTTTATCGCCCTCGTGCCACCTAAATTTCCCAATTTCCGTCTTCCTGCTCCTTGAGCACCAATTCGCCATCTATGTCATCTTCCACTCCTCCCTTCATCTCTCCTCTGCTTTGTCTCGATTGTCCTCTAGAGTGCTGTGATGGCTGAAGGATCCAAACAGGTCTTGGATGATTTGCCACCAGCTCTATCTGGAAGAGGACTCAGCATAATCTTTATCATCATCACTGAAGTCATTATGGTAAATTGGCGAAAGCTTATAGGCTTACATTATACAGATACTTACTTCCTGTTTCAAGATATATGCAGCAGAGGTGAAGAAATGATGGTAATTTTTAGTACAATTTCTAGAGTCGTTATGCTAAATGGGGAGACGGTGATAGGATGAGATTAAGTGGCAGAAAATGGCTTGTTGCACAATGGAGTTGAGCATATGTAGGATAAGTGGAGGAATTTTCCTTCACTAGTAAATGTTACATAGTATTACATAGCATCGCTCACAGGTATTTTTGACGTGTGGGGGGACCTGATAGCCTGGCTGGGCCATTTACTTTGCATCATTTTCCTACTCACTTTACCTCCATTTCCTGTCTCCAGGAAATAAAATGAAAGAAAATTCTGTGTGTTCAGAAAACCTCCATATGACAAAAGCATACTAAGAGATTATAAAAAGTGAATTCATGTTTATATATTATATGCTTCTCTTGATTGATGTGACCTTATCAGCTCAGTGGGTCAGATCCATTTTCGGGTAATAAGAATTTGAAATTCAGATCCAAGAAATTGGTATTTTTCAGTGAGGAGACGGCTTCACAAGTGACAGCAGCTATGTAAAAGCGCTTTACCTGAAGTTAATGCTCCTCTATATAGTATAATCCAAATATATTCATAATGTATGAAGCATTTAATTTCAGATTCACTGCTTTCAGCCCACTCGTCTGACCTCTTTTTCTCCCTCCATTTCCAAGCTTTCATTGGCTGCTACAAGTATGGGTAAAATTTTTCCAAAGCCTTCATCGTCCTTTTGAAAATTATTTATTGCAGGGTTAAGTTGGAAGGATAGTGAATTCACAAAGTGTTGCGTGTCTTTGTTGGAGAAGAGGACCTTTACCATGAAGCCCCCCCTCCCCAGCCTATCGTTGATAATGTTGCAGTGAAGGTTTCAATACTTTCTGCTCTTCCTTTTTAGGAATAACGGTAATATATAGTAGGCAATGTCATGAGAGGAAAGATGCATTTTCTAAAGTGGTACCTTCCCATGGTGGAGCGGAAAGTCATACAGACAGAAAATCACTCACTGGCAATCCACTCAACTCTAAAATCACTCAGCGGTCATCAGAGACTCTTAAAGCCTGACAGAGAGTAGCTGTCAAATATTCACACAGGGATACTTAATTCAACCGAGTCAGGTGTGTGTACGTGTCGGCATTGGCACGTATGTGAATAAACATGCAAATCTGAAGGTTTTAGTGTTGTGAGCTTCAAGTAAAATGTGACAGAGTATGGCACGCATGCATGTACGTACTATAGTATTAGAACATAAACGGCGCTCAGTGGAAAACGTTTCCATTTCATGGTACAGTCTCCTGTCATATTGGCTGAAATTATCGACAACAAAAATCACTAGATGAGGCTTTAAACTATAGTCATATAAGTAAAGCACACATTTTATTAACCATACAAAGTCATACATAATGAATTATAAAGAAAACATAAGACAATACTCAATGATCCAGCTAAAGGAGTTGCGAGATTCTACAGTTACCGTCGCTAATATCGGCACATCTTATTATTATCTATTTCAGTAAGGGTTTCATATAATTTAGACGGTAAGTAACTGATACTGAGAGGAAAAAAAGACTTTGCTTTCACTCTTGAGACAATGCAATAATAAATAGAGGGGACCACAAGTAAGTCCTCCATTGACTTAAACGAGGATGCCATTATGTCAAACAGTGACACAGAGCACAGCGGTCTTTGATATCATATGTGACACAAAGTTAATGAGATATCAAGGCGGAGGTGCAACACCTCTCACTCTATTGAGTGCCTTGATCATTGACTGAAATGGGAGCGACACATATATTACCCCGTGACAGGCCTCACCCTGGAGCACTTGGCTGGCTTGGTGTGTGTTTGTGTATCAAAGTATGCAAGGCACGCATGAGAGGAAATGTGTTAATGCATGTGTAAAGCATGCTACTTAGGGAAATGCAAATGTTGTATCTGTATTTGCATCTGAGTAGGTCCATGTGTATGTGCATTTATGTGTGTGTGTGTGTGGGCATGCACGTTTGTGTGTGAGTGATAGCAGAGACAGCCCAGACACTGACCTGTTCTGACATATAATATTATTCTGCCACGGGGGATCGAAACTGAAAAGGGAGAAAATCCATAGTGCACAGAAGACAACGGTGACGGAGAGGGGTAAGAGGTTTATTGGGAAAGAGGAGAAGAAAAAAACAGAGAGAAAGTGCAGGAAGAGAAAGAAGGGAGCGAGAGAGCATGACACTGAGGGGAAAAATATATCAAGTTCTTAACCTCACGGGAATCAAATATAGCAAAAGGGACTGGATTGAAGAAGACAAACGCATCAGAATAAATCAGACAAAGACAGAAAACAAAAAATGTCTGACTCATGGAGTCTGTTAGTAATATTATAGCTTCCATCTAGCCTCCAGCTTAAAAAAAAATAAATTCAAGGGCCTGTTCACTGCCTTCTAAATGTATTTGTCAGCATGAGAAGAATTCTTAACAGGTTGAAAGTCTCCACATTGACAAAATGTTTTCTCTAAAGGAAAAATCAATGATTGGTACGCTCTGTATGTACAGAATGTAGGGGATGTATCCGGTGTTTCCCAATTCCACTGAATTTAGGAATAATTAAACCGATAATTTGATTAATTTGCTTAAACATACACAGTCAAGGCGGGAGTGTCACTGTCAGTGGCACTGCCGCAGAAGGGAAAAAAAAAATCAGCTTGTGTCAATGCAGTCAGCAGAGAGGGACAGGCATTAGTGAACCACTAGAGTGCACCCTGTAGCTTTTAACACAAAGTAGATGAAAAAAAAAAAGACAGACAGAGAGACAGCGGGGTTGCAGAATGAAATATTATAAGGAGAAGCAGAGAACGAAAGAAAGATTTGGGTAGGAGTCGAGAGTGGGGGAGGCAGGGCACGATGGAGAGATAGAACGCTAACAGCCAAATATTCGGTGGCGCAGTGCAAAAAAAAAATAATAATAGGGAAAAAAAAGATGCAGGTGAGAAGAAAGGAACCGAAATCCAGAGCAGGGGATGAAAGAACAAAGTAAAGTATAAAATCAAGAGAGACATATTCAGAGGGGATATCGGCTTCCTTCTTGTATTCGCACTCAGTTCTGCTCTGCAGTGCTCGCTTGCCACTCTGGAGGTGTCACCCCTGTCATAGAGAATTTATCCGTGAAAAAGCAGATCCCCTCTCAAAAACCTTCATCCAGTCCTGCCTCTTGTCAGTCCTGCCTCCTCCCACTGTGCAGCGTCTGAAAAGCAGTCCTTGTTTTTTTCATATGACTTACTTATCATGGAGAATTCATTGTCAGCTGATAATTACTGAAGCACTGTCCAGAAGAACTGCTTCTTGATATATATTTATGAGTCGCCCCAACCCTGTCTGCTAGCAGGAACTGGACTTTTACATTTCCGCAACAGCATGATGTCTGACAGTGTCTCTGGCCATGAACTCATTTAAAGCGTGCACACTCTGTCTGAATTGCATCACATAGGGAGGTTCAGGTGTTCCCTTCGGTTGTACAGTTGCAGTGATACTTCGAGTTGTTCTTGTTAACTGTGGTATTCCACTGATTCGCACGCAGGGTGTAGCAGATTTCTTTCCCCACAACCTCCCGCAGCCAATCGGAGTTTGACTTTGGTCTTGTCGACCTTAATGGCGAGCACCACAGTTATGACCTGCTGTTTTCATGTGAACCAAATATCCAGAGTGGTGGGAGAGCACACTATTATCTTATGTGTTGCAGTTATGACAGGTTTCACTGTGGTTTGTGAACAGGACTGTCTCCCTAACAAAGCCATCAAATGACAATGTGTATTCATGATCTCTCTGTACCATGCTAGCTTGTGGTAGCCCATGTGCTGCAGAAATACCACATTTTTAAAATCCTTTTAAAAATCGTTACAGAAAATTTGAGGTGTGATTTGTCTTTTGTGCCACTATTTCTCAACCCATTATGCCAAAATCACAGATGTCAGCTCACTAGGTAAACGTGTTTTCTCAAGCTGTCGGTGTCAAGTTTGTAGTGAAGGTGATAAATACTTTTGCTGGTGCAACAAACAGCCCTGTTTTGCAATAAAATACTACCTTATTTGTGTTTCTGGGGATACTAATAATGAGGTATACATGTTTTTTTTTTTAAAACTGCATCACCAACAAAAAATGATTCTTAGTAAGTGTTAATGGTTCCACTCTTACATCTTATTAGGCACTGGATTTAATGCATAATTTTAAAACTACCATGTGCCACTTTCATCACTCCTTCCAACACTTCCAATGCTGGCTCTGGTTCAAGTCTAATATATCCTGGAAGGAGAAAGGATAAAGTGGGACCCTCTGGAAGAGCAAAGCACGATGCAAAAAGAAAGTGGGATGCATGCAAATGAGATGCAGCAGTCAGGTATTTATGATGCTGGGTAATCACCAGGGGAATTAAGTATTTAGTCATGCGAACGTTATCTGTGTATCATTAACATCGTTTATCCCCTATCAACACAGACGACCCTGTAACATGAGCGGCATGTCAAAACAGGGCCGAGTCGGTGCTTTGTAAGGATGCACTGTAGACCATACGGTGAACATCTTCAATTCGCTGTATTACGCATTATGAATTAGGCATTACTAGCAAATGCTGAATGGGCACTGATATTTGCATAACTTATGTAAGAAAAAAAATAAGAAATTTTAATCTGCATATTAGTGCACGTGATAAAAATGACTGGGTAAAAAAGTACATAAAAACATAGTAATGACAGTCAATGTTGGAAAGGATAGGAAATGTCTGGTTAACTTTTAAAAGACAGGATCCCAACAATAGAAATCATTCAATAAGAATACCTATAATACATCCAAACATACGCACGCTAAAGGCAAATGGTCACAAATGTCATACATGACAGCAAAACTTGAAATTCTTTCCTTCTCATGAGGAGCTAAAGGAGGATGAAAACCTTTGGAGTCCTTGTGAAGCCTCGTGTGACATACAAGTGCACTAAGAGCTGAGCAGAGCTGCTTCTTTTGGGGAAAAACATTTTGTTTTGGGTGCTAAAAGAATACAATAATCATCCCTTTGTACAAGCCAACGTGAAAATCTACTCCAGCTACCTAAAACACGTGCACACAGTGTGTGACGTGCCTTAGTCACATGACAAATTTTATGATGAGTCTGAACATTTAACAATATGCTGGACAGCAATGCTTTCAAGTAAATTTGCCCTCTTGGAGAGCAAAGATGTCAGGTGATTCATGGAGAGTGATCCAGCCACAACACTAAGAAGTTTTTGTTTTTTTAGGGATAATGTTGCCTTATACCATGAAATGCAGAAGGGTGACAAATAAAGTGAAAAGCCAGCATAATGTGTTTTAGTAAGATTTTAGCCCATCATGTGCATCCAGAGCAGCTACAAGCCCCCCACCCCCGCCGGCATTGATTCACCAAGTTTCTGGATCTCTGCTGGACCGATGAGCATTATTCTTCCAAAGCACATTTCCTAATTTGGTGATTTGATTTTGATGATGATGGTGGAGAGTGCTGTCTAACATTCAAAATTTCAAGTGCTCATTTGTGGTGAGAGGTGGTAACAGCCGTACCAGTATCATGTGATTCACATCATTTCTACACTCAATAAACCCTTCCGTGACCTCCCCGCATCCCCCTAGAGAGACTAGGGAACTAGATGGTACCACTGGTATCAGTATAAAATAGTTTTATGATAACAATGCTTTCACATAGGATAACGGTGATCGCTCAGAAAAACTTTGCATTATTTTTTTTTCCGCACACTTCACCACTTCAATTCATCAGGGGACTCACAGCATTTCTTTTAATTTGACACCCATCTGTATGTTTTTAAAGTGAACAGTAAAAGCTGATTTAGAAGTACTCAAATCCCCCTAATCCTCTAATCCGTGCTATTTTTTTAATATTGTAGAAGAGATATTTAACACCACCGGCAAACGGTAACTTGAATTATAAAATAATCCAAAAAATATGCTTGTGCAGATATGTCACAAAGAATATATAATACATTAATGAAATCCTCTCCTCTGAGGTAGATGTCATTTTGCCTCCAGGGTAAGTTTACTCTACAACCAGTTTTTTGGTATGTATGTTTTCAAAAATGACAGGATCAAATTATAGCAAATTATGTTTCCAATGTGCTCTGAGTAACAAATAATTGCACCGATGCTGCTGCCCTTTTCCACCTGTCCTGTTCATTCAAAACCTATCGGGGGAATGACTCGACTCCAGTGTTTATTTCATTAACAACAATCATTTTATGTGTGCCAAAGTTTTTTTTAATTTAAAACCAAAAAATAAATAAATTAAAAATGAAAAGACCTACCTTGCGAATGCCTTCTTTTGACTCCTCGACGTTATTATCGCCTCCTCCTGTGCGGTTAATCATCCGCCACATTTGGGAGTACATGGGATCCCTCTCAAAGGGGTTCATAGCCTTGGAGCGCACCTGATCATAAACTGCAGAGTCCAACACTGTACCGTAAGGCAACTCTGTCTGCTTGGATAAGTCTTGCAGAGACCTACAGAGACACAGGTGGTGAAAAAGGTTAATATTCACATCATCTTCATTCATCCATCAACTGTAAAAAAGTCTGAGCCTGAAAGATCCTTCACCTGTATTGATACACATTTGGTCCTTTTTAACAGCATCATTCTTGTTCTACAAGTGCTCGTAATAATAGTAGGCACTACGATTTCATTTTATACTTTCTGGGTAATTCTTCTGTAAAATGCCTTTCCAAATGACGGTGGTATTAAAATCACAGAAACGATCAGACCCCAGGTTAACTGCACTTCAGCAAAACACTGGTTTCAGCTTTCTATTCACTCACTTCACATTACAGGCTTACTACACAGCTCGGTCTGCACTTTTACGTATATGGTACATTTATGATGAAATCAGCCAAACATGAAACTCTTATCACAAAGCATATAACTATATCTGCCTGGCTGAAAGCAGAAAACACCTAAATCAACTATCCATTCACTGACTAGATTAAATCCTAACTTTGGCGCTTTGGGCTTGGCTCTACAGGACATGGTGAATAAACCGTCTTTTGTTGCTGTCTTGGTAATTCCCCGTGATACCTAAGAGGGGCTGGAAAGGGGGGATTTTGGATGGTACAAATTGAGTATAAATGGAGTGGCCAGCTGTACTGTGGCTCAGACACTCACCTAGCCATTAATTTTTCTAAGGACCAAAAGCAGGAGTTGGCAGCAACATTTAATCGACATTCAGGATTTTTTTTTTTAAAAAGGGAACTGGCCACGACAAATAGGTATGAAAAGATGTGACTGGAAACCAGTTTCAACAGTAGCACTCAGTTCACGGTGCTTAATAAGATGGCTTGGACAACGACATACTCGAGAAGTCTAGAACTACACCAAGAAAATGTAAACACTCATAAAGAACTGAAAAACACAAATTCATGCACACAAACACACACCCATACATACAAGTTCATCAGTCTTAAGTTTTTTTCTATTTCTTTCTCTCATCCTTTCTCCTTCGTTCCACCTCTCACCCATAAATTGTCACCTCTGGGGGAATACACAAGCTATTGTTAATTATAACGCAACAGTGCTTGGGTTGCCTTTCAAAGAGTTTGGCCGCTGAGAAATGTAATGGAGAACCATTACAAGAACTAATTACTGTTTGTTTGTTAAATGGTTGCTACATACCACCCATGGATTTGAGAGACAAACGTTTGGGAAACAAAACATGCACACAAAAACACTCAACATGTCCTGCTTAATGAAGAACAACAAGTATATATTATCTTACTTCATTAATTCAGTTGTAATACAGTACACCCACGAAGCAGACTTACAATGGGCACAAATATAAGTAGCTACTGCTTGCAATATTACCACACTGTTCATTTTGATAAATACACACCCACACAGACACACACACATATGAAATAATATGGAAGGGACAGCTCTTGCGCTTCCCCCTTGGCTCTAGCCCTCCTCAAATATCTCACTGACCCATTCTAAAGAAAAAAAAATCCTTTGAAGATTTTAATGAACTTTGCCATGAACATGAATCTTTTATTTCCGCCAATTAATCTTTGGCCTAAATAATCTCCCCTCCCCACCGCTCCCCCGTGAATATGCACGCCTGTCAGCACACTCTTTGACCGGGATTCCCCCTTTGTGAATTGCTTTCACTGCATAGTAACTCTAAGCTTGTTCTTTAATGGTCCGTGTGCAGGAGACAGAGAGAGAGAATCATGTATTAGGCCTGCATTAGATTAGACCAAAGTTCATTTGGAAAAAAAAAAAAACCCAAAACAGATAAAAATGGTTTGTGTTGGTTTCACTGACTATTTGATTAATATTTTGAAACATTGCAAGGATAGTATAAAATGTGTGGTTCACGAAGTCTAAAAATACTGGTGGCAGCCAGTGGTACCCCTCAGCCTCCTACACCACCTTGTTCTCAAGTTATCACATTTAGAACATTTTCAAAGAATTTGACCTCTGAGCTTGACCTCGAAGTCAGAGGTCACTGAGATTCAAAGTCATCCAAGATTTTCAGTATATAAACTTTTCAATATCAATTTCAAAAAAATCCTACGTGACTTCCTTCTTGAGTTATGGTTTGAGTGGAAGGGTGGCTGTGTGGGATGACATTAACAGAGAATGGATCAAAAAGCAGCCAACATTCAAAGAAGAGTTCTGGACAGTCATTAAAGAAGCCTGGAGAACTATTCATGAACACTACTTTAAGAAAATTAGATGAAAGCATAGTGGTCATTCCAAAATTTGTAAACTTTAGAAGTATCAATAACATTTATTTTTATTTACTTTTTCTTTATTCACTATTAAAATTCCTCAAATTCTTTTATTATTGTGTGAGCGTCTCATGGAAAAATGCCTATATGCATTAAGTGTTTAACTGTCTTTCTGTGAGTGTCTTCTGCGAAATTAATTTCTGTGTGTGTGTCTGTGGATCTGTGTATCCACAAAATTGTGTTTCTGTCCTGTGTATGCTAGCTCATTTTGCAACCAATTATATTACCCCTAAGCAGCTCAATGAGCAAGTAAATGGAGTGAACAGCAGCTGAATGTTTTGTGTGACAAATAGCAAATGTGTGTGTGTGTGTGTGTGTGTGTCGGGGTGAGAGAATGATTTAAAGACTGAATAGCTAGACAGGATCTCTTTTAATAGCAGGTTAATCTGAATATATCTGGGAATTAATAAAGATCTTCAGCTCCAAAAACTCTAATTTTGGTGCTAATTTGGCCTAAATGAACTTGGAAGGGCACAGATGATCGTGGCTACATGGTTTTGTAGGAGAATGAATCTGTAAATGTAGAAGCCTTTATCAGAAACACATTAACCGCTAACTATACTGTGCACGGGAATAGGCAATCGATACTCGGACTGAAGTCAGCTGAAGTGGCAGTGGTTCCAGCTGTGGCACATTTGGTTAGCTAAATTGAAAATCGTTATTGTTTCATAATTTAAAAATCCCGGAAGTTCTTTTGATCTGTGTGGCCATTTCAGTCTCTGTGTTTTGATCAGATCATCAATATCATTTAAGTGCTGGTGCAGCATGCAATATTTTGTATTCGTGTTCATTTTTCAGCGACACCGATGTCAGAAGCAGAATGAACGTACAAGCCGAGTCACAGCAGATCAAATCACATTTCATATCATGCATTTCTTACTTAAGCTTTACGTAATCTAATCAATATCTGCCAGTGGACAATGTGCTGCTTTATCTGATTACTAAGAATGCAACAGTCACCGAAGAGTCACCTGTAACTATAAAGCTAGCAGACATATTCACACAAGCAAGTGTGAAATGACCTGATTGACTTTATTGGCAATCTTTATCAACCATAAAATGTGTCTTCTCCTGTATGAGGTTGGGCCAGGAAAGAAGCGCTTTATCCTCAAACACTCCATCCATCTTTTAGTCTTCCCATCCTAACCAATTCTTCCGCTCCATCTATTCTCTCTGTTCGCTCTGCTGTCTCTCACCTCACTTTTACCCCTGAAAAATAAATTCCCCATTCTGACTCATCACCACTACCAAAACCCTTCACCATGCTTCCTTCCGCTCCTCTTTCTCCTCTTGTCTCTCTGTTCCCTTCTCTATCTCTAACCTTTGCCTCTTTACTCCCGTTTTCTCCATCTCATCTTTTCTTCCACGCACTTGCGCTCTTCATTTCCACTTTATAATGCTTATTCCCCTTTTGTCTCTCCCTTCATACATTCCTCTCTAGCACCCTCTCTTTGCTACTCTCCACTGCCATCTCTCACTGTTTTCCTAAAGGATTCACACTGAAATTGAGGGAAAACATCCAAGCGTGAAATAGTCCAGAGAGAGTTCTGAGCGTTCACTTGTTATTTCATTTTCAGGATGAAACAAGGGCATTAATACTTAAAAATCCTGTCTGTCCTGATAGGAGACACTAAGGAGAGGAATGCCTCACTTCTTCCCCTGACCTTCTTTTCCTTTCTTGCCCGTTCGTGCGCTCTTTTGCTCTTTTCCATACTAACTAATTCACTCTCTCAATCACACAAATGCATTCAATCTAATTCCATCTGCATAATATGTTAATCAAGGATTATCAGATAAAAGTGCATGCTAATCACAACATCACAGACTGCTATTTTTTTCTGCATGGCTACATTTCTCATCTCTCCATTGAGATTTTGTTACACTTTACAATTACTCTCAGTTTATTTTAGGAATATTCCCTCTCACTACTTATCCCCAAAACCCATCTTTGGAGGCCTTGGGCCATGTGGGTGCTGCTGTTTAGTTGGTAATTATGGCACTAATGACCCAAGAAGAGTCAACACACTAAAGATAATGCATTAAAATTTATGGAAATCCTTAATTAGCTCAATGTATGCTGAATGAGGCAGCAAACTGAGAGCCACTCATTAATGACAGCAAAGTGAAAAACAAACAAACAAAAAGCAATTGAGGACAGACAAAAGAAAGAAAGAAACTATAGATTGACACATTTTACGAGAGGCTGGACGGAAGGATGTGGAACAAAGAAGAAAAAACAACAGCATGAATGAGGGGCGCAGTGTGACCAAAGTAAACTAAAGGAAAGGTCTTCTAAATACAGAAAAGAGACAGAAAAGAGAATGACGGAGAAACAAACTGACAGAACCAAATTAAGAAACAGATAGTGGTGAGATTTAGAGAAATAAATGTTGTTTATTCCAAAGCCAAGCACAATTAACTGTGGCACTGCCGGGCATAGCGGATGCTTCGGCATGCTGATTAGTCCAATGAGAGATGAGCGTTTCCTAGTGCCACCAGGAGAGAAGCAGGCAAACATATTATCACAAGGA
>VUQG01007134.1:4867-28978 GCA_015106755.1 Etia nguti
AGGGCAAGAAATGGATTTGTTGCCGACTCACAGTCTGAAGGAAATTTATTCCTGAAAACAGATGACCTTGCAAAACTGTCAAGGATCATGAGTGCCACCTATTGATCATGATGAGAATGTATTTCAGAGGCATAAGAGATCATTTCAATCAATTTCATGCTTGCCTGGTTAAAAATTGGATGAAAATGTGACAAATTTCACATTATACAAGTGGGATCATTTACTTAGTAGCAGCTTAGGTGATATCCTTAACTTACTGCAGGATCAGCAGAGACCCAGTTGCCTTTAAGAGCAAAAGAACACCTGTGAAAACAACTTGACAGCTGACCTTTGACCCTCCCTGTGGTTACTGGAACTTAGTAGCACTTGTGCATACCGAGCTGTCAGCTCAGATGCAGAGCTGCTGTCTGTGGTCCACGTGGTATCACGCAGGAAATACACATTTGGTAATTATAGTGAGTAAATTTTAAGTTGAGCTCCTAAATAAGTGTTTCAGCTTTAAGCTAAAAAACAGAGTAATGACCCAGAAATAGCGGCGTGAACAAACAGTGCATATTTCATTGGTTGAAGGAAAGTTGGAGCTGACATGAATTCTGAATTCAGCTTCCTGTGAGTTTCACTGGGTTCTCTGTAAGAGATATAAATATCTTCAGTCTGTTTTATAAACCTTTTTTGTTGCCTCGACATAAAGAGATGGTGAATTTTCATATCTGAGAAACTGGAACTTCTGCTACTTAAAAAAATATTAAAATTGTTAACAACATTCAATTTTCTGTCAATCAGCTTGCAATCGCCTCATCACTTACAGTTATTGTCAAATACTTGAGCTCGGTTTAGCTCAAAGGCAGCTGAGCAGTATGTAAAACTCTTCATGTTACTATTTCTCAGGCATGCAAATATTTGAGCACATTTAGGGAAATGACTAAGCACAGTTATCTACAGTCATGTTGAGCAGTCCCTACAGGCCTCAGTTAGCTTGTTAAATGTTAAAGTTTATGACAGTACAATAAAAAAAAGACTGAACAAGTATGGGTTGTTTGAAAGTTGTGTCAGGAAAAAGCCTCTTCTCTCTGAAAAGAACATGGCTGCACAACTGAGGTTTGGAAATTTACACCTAAACAAAACTACACAACTTTACCCTTCGGACACACGACACCTAAGTGGAGATGTTTAATCATAATGCACAGCACCAAGTCTGGAGAAACCCAAACACAGCAAATGGGCGAAAACACCTCATACCAACTGCCAAGCACGGTGGTTTGGACTTGTTCTGCAACCACAGGACCTGGGCACCCTGTAGTCACTGGGTTGACCATGAACCATGAACATCCCTTATCTACAACAGAATGAGTGAAAAAGAAAAGAATTAAGGTGTTTTAAGTCAAAGTGCAGAGCCAGCTGAAATGCAGCAAATCTCAATAAGCCGAATCAATCTTGTAAAGAAGGGTGGGCCACAATTTATCCACAATAAAGTGAGAGACTGATGACATCATACAGAAAACAATTTATCAATGGGTTAATGCTACTTGGGCACTGGTTTAGCTGGTTTAGCAGGCGACCACATGGCTGAGAGCGGCTGGCCCGGGTTCAAGTCTGACCCGCGGCCCTTTGCCACATGTCTTTCCCCCTCTCTCTCTGCCCCTGCTTTCCTGTCCTTTCTTCACTGTGTCTATCAAATAAAGCTGAAAAAGACCCCCCTCCAGAAAAAAGTTAATGCTACTTAAGGTGGCTCTACAGGCAATTGAATAACAGGACGTATTTTGTTTTTACAATCTGAACAGTTCCTTGATGCATGTACAGTATATTTATGATCAAAATAGACACAGACAGCTGGAGACATGAAAGCTGAGTTGTCATTCCTATTACACTTTGAAGTCCACTTGCATGTGCAGTTGGTGCATTGTAATGCAAATTCTCTGTGGACGATTCCATGCGGTCACAAAAAACAGGCACGCATGCAGACATTCCCACGGACCCTTGTGCTCCTCGTGTGATGATGACATTTTCATCACTCGGACCCAAAATAGGATCAAGGCTTTACTCTGTCTAACAGGTTACAGTTTTAGTCATTAAACGCACAATAGTCTATCTATACTGATCAAAAATATAAAATACATTTTTAACTTGCATGGCAGTAAGTTTGTCAAAATCTGCTGAGCTCACATTTAAAACATTTCAGTGAAGTTCTGCTAAAAGGATAAATTTGGAATCGGGTGAAACTTGAATTTTAATTCAGGAGTTTTTTAGATGTTTGAGTGCTTCAGTGCAAACGACTTATGGGGAATTATCCAGCCGGACAGTGAAAGTGTTTAGTGCTGTGTACTTTTTTTCCTGTTCACTATATTGTACTGTGTTGTGTGACCACTGCAGGACAAAAAAAATTGGTTTTATATGGAAAAAAAATAGAGACATGAGAAACGCACTTTGAGCCCAGATCAAAAAAATTTAACCACACACAGATACAGTGTCAAAGCAAGTTGTTGTTTTGATAGCAGTAACCAATTTACAACTTTTTTTTAACACATGGATTAAAGGTTTTGGGTAAGTTACAGCTTCTTGCAGGTTAAGAGCTGGTTTAGGAACTTGAAAAATGTTTGGAGAAATGTGCCAAAGCGGTTGTGAAAAAACTGTGAGAAAGAGCCAGGGGCCGTGTCCTGTACACCAGTCAGCTTAGCCAACAATTCAGGCAGGAAGAGGGTGGGGAGGAAAAATCAGATGAAAAGTTATACATGATAAAAAACAAAACAAAACAAAAACAAGAATACGGACGGAAATATAAAGAAGCTAGAAATGTTTACCTTTAAGGAATCTGCCAACAACTGTTCAAGATAACTGGAATGCACAAAAACATTCCAGTCATAAACGAGAGAAACAAAATCCATGAATACTGTGTACTTGCATGCTAATCTTGATGGATTATTCCCAGTTTGTGTATAAGATACCAACATACCTGATCATTTTATACTAACAGGAACTGAACTGGAGATTCATAATTGCAGAATTCTTGTTTTCGGAGATCCTTCAGCAGCTGCCTCGACACTACTTGCAATTTATTTTAATTCTTCACAGGTGTGACCACCACTCTAATACCCACAGTGCATAAATGGCATTCAGCGCTCTCACACATTAAGCATTTTTAGTATGCATCCTCATGTTTTAAAGCACACTTAATTTTGTTGTCTTTTTCTGCAAGAGCACACTATGTGTTAGACTAGCTGTGACCTAAATGTCCACACCCAGAGCCCTCTTTTCGAAGAGGTGAACATCTGAGGAAGAAATAATCAGAAAATGTCTCTAAAACATTTCTGTAAATCATGCAGAAAATGCTTGCATGACTGCAAGCTGCTGTCTACCAATCAATCTGATGCCCGCCGTCCAAAAGCTCTTTCAGGGAAAACATTGTTGCGACTGAGGCCAGCTGCTGAGGGACATTTCATTTATCTGAAGTGGCGCTCTCAGACGGCTCATGAGCTCACGTTGTTGCTTTCAGCATTTCACTTCCTTTTCTTCTGCATGAAAGCAGAAGGAGTTATATTCTATTTTTGAAAGTTTATGAGCAGCTGCTTTACTGTCTCACTATATCCAGTGATATAATGAAGATCAAAAGAATAACACGATAAATTAAAACACACGCCTGTCTGTTCATACATGAGTGAAGCGAACAAGCGCCGCAGGATGGTACATTTAAATAATCATGAGTATAAAGTGGAATAATTCACATTTTAAATGGCTGATCTGTAGTTTTAACCAATAACTTAATCCTAGTTTAAACCTTTTAAGACTAAACTTCAAAATGTGGGCCTGAACTGGACTGAGCCAGAGCTTAAAATGTTTCCTCATATGATCTTCCCCACAGTTCTGACAGTGAGTTACAGGACAAAGAAGTCTCGGCCCCTGCAGACAATGCTAGATGAGAGCTGCAGCACTAAATAAGATATTGCCACTTAAGAAAATAAAAGAGGTTGCGAAGCCAAGACTGAACGTTGTGTCAGCACAGCGTGTTAAACCACGTTCCCAAACCTGGCTCTTCCTGGAACCGGTTCAGCTGCGGTCTTTCAGGACTGCCTGTCTCTCTTTAATGGGTGTTTATGAAGCATAAAAGCCCTCTCAACACCTCCACTGACCATCAGTAGCTCTTCTAACTCAGACGATAGATGAAGTAATCTTCGCAAACTTTCTGTAAATGAGGTCAGCAGCCGTTTTAATGAGGCTCGATCTATGTTGGCACGCTTCTCCTCAGATTAGACTAAACCAAGTAATAGACTCACCACCAAGAGGCCATTGCTCTCAAGTGGCTCGACAGTACATCAGACAGCGATTTTTATTCGCCACCTCCTCACAATAAAAGCCCCTGACATCCATATAAAGATGTATATAAAGGGTTTTTTAAAATATATATTTTCACTGCATGTCTCTTTTTTTCTGTGTGTTTAAAGTCATTGTTTGAAGATTATGTGAAATGGTGAGAAGCAAAGGATGTTCTGGCATTACCTTGTTATCTTGCTGGATCTCATGCATTATCATAGCTGATGTGAATTTTAACACAATAGAAAGTGAGGGCCTGTCAAGTTGAGTACAGCTTTGATTTCTCCCTCGGTGCTCTACTTTAAGTGCATCATTTCAAAAGGGAAAATTATGAAAGCCGGCTGCTTCACCGTTTGTGTTAAAAGTCTTCTTTTTCCACACTTACCTCTTTTTCCCCTCCCTCACTTTGCTGAAATTCCTGAAAGTTTTCAGATGCAAATCTTTAAATGGTATTGAATAAAAGATTCAACTTGTGTATGTGGGCAAACATGAGAGATTAGTCTAAATAAAGCGACGGCCCAGAACTTGAACTGTCAGGGGAATGGCAAAATAAAGGGTCTATAAAACCACAAAACACATACACACAGCAGAAGTGCTAATATTTAGAGTGAGAATACAAAAATGATATCCTATATTAATCTGGGAATGAGTTACTCTGAACAAGGTTTGTCTACTGATTTTGATGGACTGAGCTTTGAATCTCCAAATTGTACACAACTAGTTAAATATCAAAATTCCCTTGGCTCTCATGCAAATGTCTTAAAGTGGTGGTTCTAATATGTTTACCTGCCACTGAGGGTTGGATTTTGGCAATAAGATTTTAAAAGCTTAGAAAATGACAGAAAACTAAGTTTGGCAAAAAAAAATATACATCTTTTATGTATAGTCAGTGTAATGTCATGTGGTCAGGCCATTATTTTACTTTAGACGGAAGTATCCCAACAGTTATTGGGTCGATTTTCAGAGGATGAAGAGCTTCCACTTAACTCTACCCAGTTACCTCTGTTCTCAAATGTCAAAGTGTTATCATCCCATCTTCCTAAGATCAAAACCTCTTAAAGGCTTAAAATCTAAATGGTCACAACATGAAAGTGTTCAGGGAGAATTTTTGATCAGAATTTCTTGATTAAAGCACGCTGAAAAGCATCCAAGCTGAAATATTTAGAAATAAATATTATTTCTCCCTTAGAGGGAGGAAACACCTTGGGGGAGAATTGATTTCTATACTCTTTCTACATTTATTGGATTACAGTGATCTGCTCCATATGGTTGCACATGTCCGATATCTAAGGGAGTAGAATACTTTATTCTACTGTGCGTTACCTTATATTACCGGCTGCTAAGTGACCATATAAATCCCTCTTTTTTCTGTACATACATGTGTAAAAACCAGAATGGTCTTTGCCAACACAATATTTGGAAAGTGTTTGCTTCCAGAGCCAAAATAGAACTTGGCAAGAAAGCTTTTAAATAGAGTGCCCCTTTTTCCTGGAACAATTGACTGCTTCAACCTGATAGGAAGGCAACAGTAACCCCACTGGGTACCACTCCTGTCAGCTAAGAACAGGAAACTGAGGTTGCAATTCACCAAAGTTGCCTGCTCTCATGACTCTACATTTCTGCTGTGACATTTGGATGGTAGAGCCAAAATTAGGCATGAATGCACAAATCCCTCCTGCCTTTTATTAGCAGTTCAGGCTGCTGGTGTTGTAACGATGTAGGAGATATTTTCTTGGCACACTTTGAACCCCTTAGTACCAACTGAGAGTTGTTTAAACACCACAGGCTACCTTAAGACTAACCTCTGAAGAATGTTCACAGCATGTTTTTTGTATTCATACCATGAAGAACATCAGCACTCAAGGTGACCTGATTTAAAAAAAAATTATATCACCTTTAGCTGCTATTGGTATCTAACGTCACACAAAAATTGAACATAATATCTTGAAAACTGTGGACTCTAGATTGCTAACAAACAGACAAACAAACTGAACTGATTAGATACTCTCTCCAAGGGTCCAAACCAGTACTAGCAAGGTGTACTGAACAAAGTGTTCAGTAAATGTATGTTTATATATAAATATTTCACATATATATCATGAGGTCCAAAGTCATAGCATTTTAGCTGAAACATGCTAACACGCTAACATAAGAAAAGAACCCTTAGCATGTTAGCATGCTCGTTAGCCTTTAGTGATTTTGTTCCCAGGTTCAGCGTGACGTCACAGAGAAATTGTTAAGACTGCTCTTAATAGCTTTCAGTTTTCCTGAAATACAAACTGATAAATCACTTTTTCTGATTTATAATAGCTGACAGCACTCGTTGCTGCAGGTACAGACAGACTGGGTAAGTAAAAGATTAATTTCTTTCTTTCTTTGCTGTTTCCAAGAGCCTGCTGTCAACACAACAGAGAACAAACTCCTTCCACTTACTGTACATGCAGACAAAATGTAGCATCTACATAGAACATTTGGCTTTGTTTGTTCTCTATTCATGATTTTTCTCTTCAGCAGTTGGATGGTTGAAAGCCAGTCTGTTACACGCTGAGCTTCTGTTGCCTCAAATATGCCTCCTCCTGCCAGTCCTACAAAATGTTTAGAGATGCACCAAATGTTTCATTCAGATTAAATTTATCCACGGGACACTGACACTAATTATTGTTTTGTCCAATTCTTAGCTTCAGCTTTTCAACCAGTGCATTTTTCATCATGATGAATACTTTAAATACATCATACTTCCATGCTTTTACTTTCCAGGACTTGTAGTTAAGTAAGTAAAAGCTCTGAGTACTTCTTCCTCTATTGAAAAATATATACAGTGCATGTAGTCGATAGAGTTTGGCAGTGGTCATTTCAAATTTTCAGCGCCGGCCTAATGACCAAAGGCACTTGCCCTGCTTAATGAAGATAGCTGTGTGGACTTATCTGGGTCAGTATATGTTATTGCTGCAGGTCAGATCTGAGTGAAAAGCAGTCTGACTTTTTGCTCCTCTTTCAGGCGCAGAGCCAAAGCTGAGAGACATCGAGGGGCCAGGCTTTCATGTCCGTGACTCACGTGTCACACTGTTTACTTCGCAGATGAAATACTGTACGGGTAGGAGCCAGACTCTTCAGTGAGATGTTTTTATGTCGTGCTTTAGCTTGTGGCAATGCTGTAGTTTTTGAGTCAGAAGTAACCCCTTCTTGACATACTGAACTTCTGTCTGTCAGAGACGGTCGTGACCGTTGGAGTCTTCAAATGACTTTTTCAGCGTACACCAGCTCTCTTTATGACTAGACTGAATAGACCGCAGCGAAGTCCTGCATATGGATGTTCTTCAGGGGATAAATACATTTGATTCTTCGTCTTTAGAAGTAATATACACGGACTGTATATACAATATGGCCATAACCTCTGTGACAATACCCATTGCATATTGAAGTCCCATTGTGAAGCCTCTAGCTGAGCATTATTACTGTCATTATTTTGGTGTTTTGAAATGTTCTCAAAGTTTTAAAGTGGCTGAGGAAGCCTTGGACACTGCAATTGAGTGTATAAATTCATAAGGAGAGTATTTACTAAGGCCAAAGTGTAAAGGCACTGAGTATAGATGGAAGCAAAGACCACCCCCCAATTGGTTTTTTGATTCCACAATTTTGAGCTTTTGTCTTTGTGTTTTGGCTATACTATGTTATGAGCTTAGTGCTGACAGACTTCTTTCTTAAGAAGTTGGTTTTCGTGACTAAAAAAAAAAAAAAAAAATATTTTTGCCATTTGGTAAAACTTTGGGTTGTTATACAAAATTTTCAACCTAGTCGAATTTTGAGGTCAAAATTATGATTTAATAACTCAAAATTTCCAGTTATTTTCTCAGAAGTTTGAGTTAGTAAGTAGAAATTTGGAGAAACGTAATCGTGTTTTGGAGAAACGTAAGAAACGTGTTTTGATTTGGCAAAAAGTTTTGTTTGAGCCCTTAACAAAGTTTTGTTTGCAGTGGTGGAAACAAACTTCGAGAGCTTTTCCACACGTTTTCTTGTTGCAACCTGGGGGTTCGGCCTCCTGCTGGCAATTTGAAAGAATGCAAGTTTGAATCAATTTTGCAGTTGGGAGAGAAGTTCATGTACCTCTCAAGATTCATTTGTTCAGTTCTGTGCCCATGTTTCTTTTTCCCAAGCCTTACAATAAGAACAGGATTTTAAGTTGTAAAAAACCTTCAGAGTAACAGATATTTAATGCTGATTGGCTAATACTAATGCTGACACATTAAAATAAGCAGGTAAACATGACAAACATAAAAACTCACTACACTAAAATGCAACTTCAATAATGTGCTAGCATTGCTCTATCAAAACTTTAAGCGTTAATGACTGATCTGTATTCCTCCTTAAACTATTTCACATCAGAAACAATACAAATAGAGGGCTTAGTCTTGAAGAAGAGGACATAAATTGCACTCCTTTCTGTCTTGGCGTGGGCTCGGGAAAAAAAATTCTCTTTAATATTTCACACATAGATCTGGTCTTAGAATTGCCTTCCACTGATCTGAGGAGGTCTTAACTACAGCTCTGCACCTGCATTTGCTGTAATGTGTCCTTTTGTGCTGTCAGTGCAGAGCTGAGAAAACTCGCCTCCTGTGCCCACCATCTATCTCTTCTCCTTCCCTCTTGTCATCATTCAGGAGCCGCGTAAACACAAGCTGTTTTTTTTTCTCCCTCTTCTCTGCACTTTGTCCCCATGGCAAGTGCAATCCCATGCTAACAGGGCAAAATGAATCATTTCATTCCCATTTTCTTACTGTTAGCCATGGCAACAGCTTTCTGTGAGCTGTCTCAGCTGTGCTTCTCAAGGCAACACTCTCTCTCCTGTCATTATGCTGTCCATTAGTGCTTTTTGCCATTGTCATTTGGATTTCAGGCCTTTTCTTAACAGCTGGCTGCCGCGTGGTGTCCTTGGTGCTGGTCATATAAAGACAAATTAGCAACAGCGCCCTGAGGTCATTTGAGGTCTTTGCAGATTCACTCTCTGCATGTATTGTGAAAGGAGTTGCATGTGATGACTCACCACGTTAATTCAACTCAAGGACTTAATGCAATAAATTTGATTTGAATTCATGTAAAGTAAATTTGAATGCATGAATATTTTCTGTCTTCTGAAGAATGGTTTTTAAAAACCTTGCACAAAGAGTTATAAAATAAACCATTTTTTCTTTTTTAATGTGCTTTTGAGACCTTTAAAACAACAGCACAGCGTCTCTGAGCTCCCAACCAAGAATAACTTGTCTTGTGAATGAAATGCATGACGCAGCATTTTCTGTGGCACCATGATGCAATTTAGTTTCCTGGCTTGGAAATGGGAATTGTTTTGTAAATCCTCTTTGGAACAACCTAACCATTGTGCTCCCTTAAAGCAGGACATGCACAAGCACATTGAACCCTGATATAAGATAAGACCTCCCTGTGTGTTTGAGCTAATGCGGTCCTTTATCAGTGAGGCTTGACACAAGTCACTATCCCACACTGGAGATATCGCTTCTGTCGGCAGTTTTTTCTTCTTTTTTTTTTTTTTTAGCCCATCTCTCTTGTCGGAGTAAGTTAAATCCTGCTTCAAAGGCTTTCAAACACCTTTAGTAAGCTTCTGGGGGGGAAATCTGCATGATTAAGTATGAATCTTGTCAGTTTTTGATGTTTCACACACAGAATTGTTCACGTATTATTAAAGAAATGTAATCTCATTTCAAGACTAGATGAAAATTTTTTTGCTTGCTTTTTCATGGTGATGGGGGCTTCTCATGAAATCCAATAATCTCCTCTCAATGGGAGATCAGTTTGGAGTGAAATTACATTGACCTCATCTACAGATACAGGAGCTCTTCATCCTCATTAAAGCACTCAGAGGGCTCACCATGTTGTGTGCTCGACAAATAACACGAAAACAGGTAAAGTCCATTTTTTTGTCCCAGATTTATTAACACTGTGATATCTGAATACCTCTAAGCCCTATTGTATCAGAATATGTGATATTTAGGTTTTGTATATTGTTCTCCCAAGTCAATCATAGGAAATATAATAAAATTAAAAGGATTTTGCCTTACGTAGGTTTAGGGTGATTTTTCAGCCATTTCAGAGTTAGAAAGCTTCTATCTGTTAAAGATGTAGCACTTTAAAGAGAAGTTTGACAGAAAAAAAACAACAAACTGTGAAAATTCCCCAGAGATTTTGGTCCATATCCACATAACAAGAACAGACACCTCCACCACTACCCTGAACCACTTGATACAAGGCAGGATGGGCCCATATTTTCTTGTTGTTCTCACCAAAATTTGACCGTACCATCTGAATGTTGCAACACAAATCGAGATTCATCCAACCGGACAATGTTTTTCCAATCACCGGTTTCAACTTGTGTGAATTGTAGCCTTGGTTTTTACTGTTCTTAGCTGACAAGAGTGGCAACAGGTTTGGATTGGTGGAGCCCATCCTCTTCAAGGTTTGACATGTTGTGAGTTCAGAGTTGCTCTCATGAATACCCTTGTTATAATGGTGGTTATTTGAGTTACTGTTGCCATCCTATCAGCTTGAAGCAGTGTGGCCATTCTCATTTGACCTTTGAATCGATAAGACTTTTTCACCCAGAGAACTGACGCTCACTGGATATTTCTTCTTTGTCAGAGCATTTTCTGTAAAGCCCAGAGATGGCTGTGTTGGAAAATCCCACTAGTTCAGTAGCTTCTAAAATACTCAGATCAGCCTGTCTAGCTCCAACAATCATGCCACATTCATATTATCGTATTATTGTAGGGTCCTTACTTTACAATACAAAGGCACAGCGTAAATAAAACTGAATTGAAATGGATTTAAAGTCACTTAAATCACCTTTTTTCCTCCTCCTTTCTATTTTGATAGTCGGTTTGATCTTTAGGAGATCATCTTCAGCACGTCTACATGCCTAAATGCACTGAGTTACTGCCACATGATTGGCTGTTTCAATATTTGTGCTAATAACCAGTTGAACAGGTGTACCTAACAAGATGCCTGTTTTATGTTATAGAAGACAAATTCTTGCAAATAACTAATTAAAATACTAGTCAGTTGGTGCTGTAGCCACTTTTCACACACTGTAACATCCATACTGTTCAGAGCTCATGTGCTCTGATCTGTGTGCCGTCAGAAGGATACCAGTACAGTACGATGTGGGAGTCATGTTTTTACATTTCATTGTCAGTCTCACAACTCTCTTCTTTGAGTTTTACCACTAGTGTATTTTTCTTGAATTACAACAACTGCTGAACATCAGAAGCTTAAACTGAAGCTTTTTCTTACATGTAGTTTGATCACATTTGTGCTTGAAGTCAAAGTTTGGCCATCTTATGGCGTTTTGTTTACTATAACGCTTGCCCGACAGCCTGTGTTTTGAAAACAGTTGAGAACTATGGCTTTTCTTTGCTGTATGAAAAAAAAAGTTTTTTTTTTTATCGGAGTATGAAGTGGAAAGAAAATAGTGACTGTGGAACCTGCAGTCGAGAAGACAATATCACCACATGGCCCATTGACTTGCTGTTCCGAAGCTTGAGCAGATGGAGTTTGCCCACTTCTCGTGGAATTGAGGATGTTCGCATGTCCATTTCCCTCTGTAATCTAAATTTTTGTGATAACAACAACTGGGGAAACTACATCTGATCATGATGACCATGTGATGTGATCCAGAAATGATCTTGTGTGGTCATCATGAACAGTGAACAATTTCAAAGAATGCCTATACACGCTGAGGATATGCATTTTTGTTTTTATCGTGGTTGGTCGCTGAGTCATACAGTCTGACATTTTCTTTGTTTTTATCCAAGTATGGAGTAATAATACTACATTTATCATTGTGTACTTGATTTTGTATTATGTTACAGTAACAGTAGGGATAAACAGGAAATATGGGCAGAAAGCACATGGGTCAAGTTGTGAAGAAGGAATTAAACTGTGGATTTTGAATAATATGAAGTGAATTTTAAGGCAGAAATGCTGAATACTTATAATGAATGGCACATTTCAAAGATTGTGCAAAGGCACAGAAACCACAGAAATCAGTACTTTAACTTTTGGAAAAATGTGTTTTTTATATGCTGGATTACATATCACAAGGATAATCATCAGTCAGATGTTTCTTGTTGTGTTTGCATGGAGCGGTGAAACCGATACACATGCACACAGTAAAAACAGGAGAGGACAACAGAAGGTCTACCAGCAACATAAATGACAGGAAAAACAACGGGACTCACACTACGCTGAAATGAAACGAGTGCACTTAAAGTATGTGACACTAATTAGACAGCATAATAAAAGGACGCAGCTACCCTGACATCATCCATTTGTTTCTGAAGCCTCGACATTAGTGTTTTCACCACCGCCATCTGAGGGTTGATGAGGGTTGGGACAGACTGTGAAACCACTTTCACACCAAGGATAATCCCCAATATTTAAACATGGTATGACCAAGATTAAAAAAAAATAGACTTAATTTTGTGACTGAACCCATATACTCTGCAATGGAGGTCAAGTCAAAAAAGTTGTTTCTTCAAGGAACCAAAAGTCTTTTAGCAACCACAGCTATCGCCGTCTTGTGTCCTTACGATGAATGTTTTTAGGCATTTCCCCTTTGGCATCATTTTGTTTCGACCTTAAGGCTACGGCCATGTTTTATAGCCTCTGTGGTGAAGCAAAGTTAGCCGACAAAAAGTTATGTTACTGTAATTTAATTTATGAGGCCCAACAAGCATTAATTTGGGTAAATGTGTTGTTTTTGATGACATTTTTGTTTAACTGATGGAATCACTGGATATTTTGAGCTGACCCCCCTGACCTCCCAGAACAATGACCTTTCCCCCTTGGACGCCTGCTAGGGGTGACCCTTGTTTCTCTTTTCTGGACTGAGCGGGTTTCGTCATGTTTCAGGCCTGTTTCCAGATCTCCGCCTTTTCTAGAGCTACCCGTGGAAAAATCCAAAAGCTATTGTAATGGTCGTCAAACCACAGGTTTATTGATAAACACTGAGGTGTCAAAACTCATCATTAATGATACAGGAGAGCCCATCAAACGTCGTCTTTATGGGGGAAACAGTGAAGGAATGTGTTTTCCTCCTTTGCTGAACAAAACACACAAGTGGGAACCTAGCAAGAGAAGTTGTGAGCAGCTGGGGCCAAGCTTGCCCACAATTGCACACTAAGAGTGGAAGATTGAAATGGAGGGAGTGCATACCAGTCTGCAGATCCACAGATTTGAAATATGCTGTGAAGCAGACTTACATTCACTCTATTTCAATCCATAAAGAGGTTATTTCTAATGGAGAAAACTTCGGTATATTTAATTGTAATGAAAATGGATGAGTGTTTAGGGGATAAATCAATAAATGTAGAGTAACAAGAACAAAGGAGGATATAGGTATTCTACAGAAGATTTCAAATTAAAAGGGCAAAACTTGGCCCATAAACTCAGGAAGGGATTTACAGAGGTGAAGTCAGAAAGCTGTTTTCTTTTTATTATAAGGTTCATGATAAAAGGGCTAAACTTTTTTTCTTTTTTCTTTCTTTCTTCCTTTTTAAAATTTTTTTATTTATTTATTTATTTTTTAGAATAGAAGAGTCTGTAAATTTGAATTCAGCAACAAAAAAGGGTCAAGCTGCTTCTAATTTGTTGGACCACAACTACACAAGCCCTTTCTGTTTCACATTTAGGTTCAATCACTGGGTTAGTTGGAATATTTGATCATATTCTGATGTTTGCAGACTTATTGAGGGACAACATAGCTTGAGATATTCAGCAGTGTATTCTGAGGTAATAAAAAGAAACCTATATATTTATATAAGTTAGTAGCTAGTTTAGAGAGGCTAAACCTAGCCTATGTATTATGACAATATACAGTATAATACAGACAAAACATACTCAAACACTACATACTGAATTATCTACAGTATGTCTGTACATCTGCAGGTGGGTAAATAGGCCACATGCCATCCAGCACATTCCAGACACCATACTGAGCTCTTGTTAAGGGCTCAGTTAGAAATATCCATATGTGCTAATTAGGTCATCTTGACCATGGCGAGGACAAAAGAGTTCAGAGTGGTGAAGTGTGGCTCCTATTTTCTACTCGGTGCTTTCCCTCCAGTCGTGTAGTGAAGCGGGAGGCGGGCCGGCTGACAAAAAACAGTGTGATGTAAGAGCTGCACAAGCTGGGAACTTTCTGAGGCAACATGCACACATATACTGCACCCATCTATATGTATGGGCGCAGACTGTGTGATAATGACAACCTTTGATATTCCTTTTACCTCACAGACAAGGATCTGCCTAAGAAAACCCTCCTGAGAAGCACTGAGAACCTAATGACAGGCTGAGGTGTTGCTCTGTCTTCTCTTATCGACTTTCTCGTCTGTCTGTCTGGATTGAATGAATTTATATGTATGAGAGCGACAGGGCTGGAGCGCAGGACTTATATTCATGGGTTTAAAATGGCACCGAGAAAGTGTTTGAATGTGACTGATGACTGCTTTTTCCCCCTCCCTCTCAGCTAACTGACTCTTTAGTATCGGCAGGATTATGCTAATAAAAGCAGTCAAAATGTACTCAGTCTGGTTTGTTGTTCTCTATAGATAGATAACAATGGGACATTTAGTCATAACATTTAAATAAGGCATCTATCCCTTTAATATCTCTGGCTGGAAATGGGGATCAATCACTCCTGTCAGGATTGCTAACAAAGTCATGTGACTAGAAGCAAGCCTAAAATGGCTGCTCATAGAGATTAAACCAAACAAAATTCAAACCACTTGTTGGTTCCCTTTAGGGATATAGAGTCTTATAACTTCCTTCAGATCTTTGTTTAGCTCTCAGTGCAGTAGCTCTACCTTTTGGGTCCACCCTCACCGCTTCAAAAAAAACAAAAAAACAGCTGTAGCAGCTTGCATACTGAATAATGTACACAGTTATCTGCGACTGTAGGTGGCAAATACCCTGACAGAAATTATTATTTAAAGCAGCTGTAATTAATATTTTTACTTTATCAGGATCATATGACTCCTAGCTTGTGTAAATGGCGTTTCATGGTGATTAACCCACAGAAAATCTAAACCGTCAGTTCCCTTCAGCGCTATAGAGTCTTATGGCATTCTTCAGATCTTTGTTTAGCTGTCTGTTTTGCAGCTTTACTGTCTGAGTTCAACCTCACTGCTTTCAAAAAGCTTTAAACGCCGACTGTAGCCACCTGCATACCAAATAAAAAAGTTATCAACTAGTAAAGCTGCTAAAGCAAATTATTCAGCGTCTACAGTGGCAAATATTTCCCCCCAGGAGATAGTGGAGAGTAAAGCACAGTTAGAAGGAGAGGAATTATTATTGGACTTACGGTCATCTAGTGACCAGACACATGTTGCTCTGTAACATCTGGATGTGTCAACAGGTTGTGTTGGTGCATGTTTCTACTCAATTTATATACCGATGACCGATCACAGCTTGTTCCCACAGAATGGAAGTGGATGAAAATTGAGTTATTGCAGATTTTAAGATTCACCACACACTCAATCTGAACAAACTTTACCTTTGTATAAATTTAAATATGCATATCTGTGCCCACATACATAAACAGCACACAGATAAAGATATATATATATAAATTCCTCCGGCTGTGTTTCAGCAATCTTTTCCAGCGGCTGCAGCTGCACTGCTCATCCTCCTGCTGCCATGGATGAATCCCCTTCATCTTCCTCTTCTGTTATTCTCAGTAGTTCCTTTTTACAACCCATTGTTTTCAAAGCTCCAGTTATTTTCTTTGAAAATAAATGCCTTGCTGTCCTCAGCCGCTGTGGACAAAGATCTGCAATACTGACGCACTGTGCTATTTTGGAGGTAGAGAGAGAGAGAGAGCGATCTTGATTACTCATCATGCTTATCTAATTCTGTTTTTTTTTTTTTTTGCTCCATTCATCTGGAGATTATCTTATCTGAAGAGAGAAGAAACTCAATCAAACAGATGGTGAAATTAACGTGGCTTGCAAACATTTAACAGTGTGCCGTTTAAGTGGCATTTAAACCCCACTGTATGGATTTGAGAGGAGCAAACATATCCTGCCTGTGCTTGCCTCAGCAGAGGGAAGTTTTGCACAACTGTTGAGGTGAAGTCACTTTAACTGAGACAGTGACAGAGTGCAGATGATAGGACAGGCAAAGGATGAGGAGGAAAAGAAATTGGTGTGGAGAGAGGTAGAGAAAAGTGAAAAATGCTCTCCTTGTACAAAGGCAGTGGCTCTGTCTCCTTGACTCAGAGAGCTGTCTACTCCCTTGTGTGTATATGTTAGAAACCCCACCTCCCCCAAGTGCTTCTCTCCACCCCTCCCCTTCTCTCTCAGTCTCTGGCCGAGGAATCCCAGGCAGCGTTTAATTGCAGAGTGCAAAGGCTTTAGTTGGTCTAATGAGCTCAGTACCGGAGCTGGGACTCTTTCACGCTCTTCTCTCAGAGACAGAGATCCATGGAGTCCTTTAACGGAGGAGCCTCACAAAGCCGCTGGATTTCAGGTGGTGGGGGAAGAAGAAATTCTCAAATTCAGGTACAGCCGACGAAGTGAGAGAATATACCAGAGGCAAGAGACGGAGTAAGAGGTGGAGAAAGAGAAGAGAGCGGGAGAGGGGAGGGGAGGAAACGGGAAATACACTGTCAGAGTGAGAGCGAGAGAGAGAGAGAGAGAGAGAGAGAGACTGAAAGCCTGCAGCAGCAAATGAGACAGAACAACGAGGCGGGAGAGGTAGAACGAGAGACAGAGAGAGACAGGGAGGGAGGTGGAGAGGGGCCCCGTGCAGGAGAGAGGGCTACAGGGTGAGGAAGAAGAAGGAGTAAGAAAAAGTTACGAGAAGTAGGAGAAAGAGGGTATAGGGAAAGTACCTACGCAAAGATTACCAACTACAGAAGTGAAGACGAAAGGAAACAACAGGCAGGAAGGAAAGGGAGGGAGTCTTGGGTAGAGAGTAAAAAAAAAAGAGCTGGTGAAAAGTTTTCTTGTGGGAAGACGCAGATGAGGAAAACAGAGCGAGTGAATGACTGGGCTGGAGAGAGCTGGGAGGGGAGGAAACCAGTTGTTTTCTAAGTCGTTTTCGACGCAAGTCTCTGGACTTCTTCGGACATGTACACAGAAGGCGCACAAGCAACAGGACACCAACGATTTCTTCAGCACAGCAACAATCCTGCCCCATGCCCCTGCCAGCGCTGCATCCACTATGAACCGTACGTCCATCACGGTGGACCGGGATATCAACCAGCATCACCCAGACAGACAGACCACCCATCGCTGGACTTCAGGAGAGACACCCGGGCTCCTCGGGTTAAAGATGTAGGAGGTAGAGCTTCCGTGGTGGACAGAGTTGAGAAAAGTGGTCATCATAGCCCACAGAGGAGGCCTGTGTTTGCAGGGCAGGGCCCTTATAGTCAGTCAGATGACTTGAGCCAAGTCTGCCCCTGGGAGTTGAACGCTGCCCAGTGGAACTACCCACTGGAGCCTGGGGTGAGACACTATTCATCTGTCAGAGAACAGTGTGGCTGTGTGGTGCGCAGCAACAGCAGGGCACACCCCTTTAACGCTGGGATACCACATCCTCTCCCTCATCTTCAGGTCAAAGGTCAGGGGTACAGACACAGGAGGACTGTCAGGTATGTCTCTGTGGATGAGGAGGAAAGCTGTGGATGCAACTTTGAGAACTATCATTTGGATCTACACAATCCCCAAGTGGGCCATTTGCACATGCCAAATGGCCACTGTAGACTGAGGCCTGTGTTCACCAAGGGAGGGGAGGAAGGAGATAGCCATCAGGACCCGGGGAGACTGAAGGGTGGATCAGAGGAGGGTTTGAATGGATGTGGTGGCTTTTTCCCCACTGAGGTCCCACAAAAGAATTTGAACCAAAGCAGACGGAAGGGGTCCTACATCCCTCCCTCCGGCATCCCCAGTCCAGAAACCTCAAAATCAACATCCGGAAACAACCACCAGCACCAGGGTTTGGAGGTGACGAAGCAAAAGAGACGGCAGGATTTGGTGAGGGATCAAATCCGACAAGTGGTGACAGATCTGGAGGATGTGTTGGGGGGTTTGAAGCAAGTTCACGTCGAGATGAAAGAGGTAGGAGGGTCTATTATTATAGCTGTATAATCCTTACGTGTACATCAGGTGTCTAATATAGAAAAACCTGCGTCTGGTGCAGATGACCCAGTCTTTTATCAATTCTCTCCTGGATACTGTGACATTTAAAAGGATTAACACAAAGCTCAGATGCTGAGAAAATGAGCCACTGTGCAGAACAGATTGACACAGGTCGTGTATCTCTGTGTGCACGTTCACGAGAGCATGTCATTATATCTGTCCTTGCGTCTGCGTGTGTGTGTGTGTATGCTGACTGCATTGTTTGCAACTCAGTCATCATCTCCTACCGAAGCAGTGATTGAGAACGATTTGCTCTGACCTTTTGAAAAACGCTGCCGAAATTGGCAGCGTTCCGGGCAGCACATTAAAAAGCCTGGCTTGAGACTCTTACTAAATTATGCCCTGCTCTTACAGTATCCATTTTGCATGCAGCTGTAAAATAGCATTGATTCACAGCTGAATGCGTTGGTGCAAGGTCTAGCATCTTGCTGTTACAAATAAAAACCGTCATAATAGTGAACTGAGACAGTTGTAAACAAAAGAGATCCAGAGACAAAAAGAGCTTTAATTTGACTAATTGGTTAAATTGCCTCAGTCTGTTGTAGTTAGAAATAGAGTTTGGCAGTGGGGGAAGAAGCTTTCAGATCCATTATTTCAGTGCAAATACCAAAATGTAAAAACAAATTCCTGCATTCAAAGCCCACAAAAGTCTGCAAACTAAAGTGTTATGGCCTTAAAGTGCTACAGCTATCAACAGCATGTGCTAATACTGATGTATGTAGCATGTGACTGGTATTAAGGTGGAACAATAGGTTAGGAAGAAATAAAAGATTGGAGAATTTAATTGCTTTTACAAAAGAATATAAATAAATCGCAGACACTGAAGCTTCAGCAAAGCTGCCTAAATAGACAAGTTTCTGGAGTTTACAGCCTAAAAACTGGTTTTGTTTTTGCTAGTAGTGTCTTGTGAAAATTAAAGTTTTTAAAGTTTTCACACAAAACATTAAGTCTAAACCACTATTCAGTCACTTGTAGAAGCACTTTTAGCACCAATAACTTGAAGTGATTGTATTCTGTGTGACTTTTCAGTCTCACTCATTGTTGTGGAGGAATTTTGGCAAAATCTACAACGTTGGTTCAAGTCATTGGGATTTGCGGGCATTTGTTTATGCACAGCTCTCTTAAAATACCACTTCAGCATTTTGACACAGCAAGTTGAGGTCTGGATTTTGACTGGGCCATTGCAACACCTTGATTCTTTACTTTTTTAGCCATTCTGCTGTAGATTTGCAGCTGTGCTGTGGGGATCATCGTCATGTTGTATGACCCAGTTTCAAGCAAGCTTTATCTGTCTGACAGATGTCCTCACATTTGACTCTAAAATACTTTGGGATACAGAGGAGTTCATGGTAAACTTGATGGGTAAAAGGTGCCCAACTCAGTCCAACTCATCACCTTTCCACAATTGTGCTTGACGTGAGGTTGTGCTGATATGCTGTGTTTGGTTTTCTTCAACCGTGGTGCTGTGAAATATGGCGTCTCAACTTTGGTGTCATCTGTCCAGAGGGCTGAAGTCTTGAACTTAAATCATGCTGAAAAGAGAAGTCTTTCTCCTAAATGCTTCCATAGAAGCCATATTTGTTCAGTCTGATAGCAATTGTACCTTCATGAAGTTTAATATTATATTTAACATGCTAACTGAGGTCTGTAGAGTCTGAGATGTATAGCTTGGGTTGTTTTAAAGTTGTTTGAGCATTACACTGTTTGACCTTGTTTGGATGTCCACTCCTGGGATGATTGTGGCATTGTGTTGACACACGAATGCTTCAGACCAGCAAACTGCAGCAGAAAGTAAAATAAAAATGGAAGTACACAAACAAAGTACTGTAACTGAAATTGCACTGCGGTTAGGTCATATGTATTTCTCTCTATTTTTATTCAGGTGGTTGAGCAGATTGATCGTCTCACAGCGAATATCGACCTCAGTGAGGAGCCACCCTGCATCGCTCAGGGGTCATCCAATAACTTTCACGACTCAACGCATTCAGGCGACCTCAGGGTCGCCATGCTGCCCAATCACAAGCCCGCTTCAGTTCAGGCATCACAGCATGTCGATGAAGACCGTGTCATCCTCAGATCTAACTCTCCTTCTCCTGTCCACATGGCGTCAGTAGTGAAAACCAGCCGCTTCACCCCGCCCAATCTAAATAAGGACCACGAAAAGCCAGGTTTGAACGGCCACCCGCCTCACCTGTACCCCTCGAAAGACTCCAACCACACAGGCCAAGCTCGTTCAGAACCCCACCCGCAGACCCTAGACCCTAAGGTCATCATTGGGAACAGCACCTCCAATCTAAGAACTCAAAAGCCCCCGCCTTACCCCCAAAACGGCCGCTGCGGGAAGGGCCCATACCCACCTCCCAAGCCTGTGAGGACCCCTGCCTATCCTAGTAGAGGTCGCCAGAGCACCAGCATGGTGTGAAGGAGGGGGGTGGTGTCCTCCAGTGCCATGGGGGCCTGAAACATGAGACCCTGCTGTAGTGACTGGAGGTCAAAGAGGGACCAGGCAGGGGAACAATTAATGGTAAGTTTAGAGGAACTTTTTTTCTCCGTCTCTCTCTCTCTCTTCTTTTACAATGTTGATGTTTCTGTCCGGGCTCACTGCTGATGACGTTGGCTCTGTTTACTGGCAGCGCAGGGTTCAAAGGCAGTAAATGAATTGCAGCGTTCCTCCCTTTTTACAAAAAAGGATGTATGTGTTTGATATATGTGTTTTTGTGTGCGCGCGCGTGTGCGCGGTGTCTGTGTGTGGGCGGCAGCGAGGGGATTGTTATGCGTCTGCTTTTGTTGATGTCACATGACTTCCCAGTCTTCACTACACTGCAAAACGTGCCTGTCTTGGCAAGTGAAATGAGAAATTAGAGTTCATTCTTGAGTCTGGTTACACATGTGGTTGCAATTAGTCAACAGGGTGAGAAAATTTCATTCGCTGAAGTAAAATTCTTCTTTTTATGAGTAGATTTGAGAAATTTCTGATCTTGCAAAATGCAATTAGCTGCTGATTATTACTCACTGCTGTTATTTTGGCTTAAAAAAGCACTTTAATATATTGAATCTGAAGGCCTTAAATCTTGAGACTTTTTTTTTTTTGCAGTGTAACTTAGTCATAACTTCGAGGGAACTTGAACTTGGCAGGAGCTCAGCCGTTACTGGCAAAGGAAGACCCCACAGCCGCCTGACTGCAACCATGTGACAAAAAAAAAGTCATCATTAGATTTACAGGAAGATCATAGCTCTGCCTCAGAGCTGGCATAATTTACTGTTATGGGCTGATGAGGTGGGACTGAGCCTTTCTTCTCATGCCACAGTCAGATGTATCATCACAGAGGCAGACTTAATAACAAGATGACATCTGTGAAAAAGTCCCTGTAGCAGAGGCGGAAAATTAGACAGCAGATATAGAGTTAAGCACTGGTTTTAAGAGTCCACCTTTGCAGATGCTGCAGACACGTGCGTGTTTCTGTACTTCCCTCTTGTGCAGAGTATGCGTAACTACAATCTATTTTTCTAGCTTTGAGTAGGGCAAGCACAGTCTGGTTTTAATCATAAACCCCCACCACCCCACCCCCCGGCCATGTGCCAAAACAAAATGAGGCAAACTTTGGGTTTATTTGTGATGTCCATATAAACAGGAGCGCTCCACATCCACTGCTGCAGGAAGAGACGCACTTCCAAGGCTGCAGCTTCAGGTCGAATCTGACAGGCAGATGAAAAGGGTCGACAAGGCGTGCGCCTTTGAACATTCTTTCAGTTGAATGAGATGAGGGTGTAAGTGTAACATAGCTCGTCTGTTCAACACTGTCCTTTCACAGTTTTTCAAAGCATCGTTGCTGTTGACATTTTAAAGGTCTGAATCATCTGAATTAGTCATCTAGAGCAGGTTCAGTGTCAAAATGACAAACACAAGACATTCTGTGCCTCCATAAGTTTTTCCTTGACTCCTTTTATTTATCGCTTAAAGATTTTCAGTTAACTTCCTTTAATGTGATTAGTTCCCATGATGTCCACGACTAACACGAAATACCTCATTTACTGCGCAAAAATTAAAGGTAAGAAATTTACAGGAGGAATGTTCAAGACAAAAAAGTTGATCATTGGATTTTATTGTAAAAGTGTCGGCAAGAAAAAATTACAACCTGGCCAGTGAGGGCAGTTGACTGGTTGTATCCTTGCGAGGACTCATAGGTGAATGTGTCATATACAGCATTATGTCTAACTTCAATTAGAGTTTACACTTTGTTTTTTTATTGTTTTTTATTAATAATAATATTTATTTATTAATATTTAACAAGAATGATATGTATTGATATATTTTATTGATATCACAACATCACTATTAGCTAGTTTTCCATCTATGAGAACACACCAATTGAACTGGCTTTAAACAAACCAGTTGACTGAGTTCATTTAAACAGAAAATGAATAATAAAGTTGTACATTTACAAATAGTGCTTTAAACTGTGGTAATTTATTATGAATAAGCTGCTCCCTTATTTGTAAGAGGTCACTACAGCAGGTTGAGCTGTATATTTGATTTGGTTTTATACTGGATGTCGTTCCTAAAGACACCCCAAAGTCTGGTTCGACTCCTCTTGGAATTAAACCCTGGGATCTCTTGGTTGTTAGGCAAATGTGTAAACCACTACCCTCTATAGTCACTATAATGGTGTGCATATGTAATAGAACCAATTAGAGCCCAACTGATATAGGCTTTTTACCGATACTGATTATTGGCTATATAAAAATCGGATATTTTGATATCAATTTCAATGCTCTCTAGTGGACAAACTATGCAACGGCAACGGTTATTTACTTTTTTGTAAAAAAAATTCTTTTACCTATTTGCTGTTACAAATACCAAAACAGATAGATTAGCAAATAGCTAATATCGGCTGATAATATCGTCCCGTTGATAAAACGGTCAGGCTTTAGAACCAATTCTGACCTAAAGTCCCAAAGAAGCAGGAAACTGTTCTTTTACGTCAATTTGGTCAATAATGTTTGTAAATATACCTAATTTATGAAATATCAGATTAAATTATCTTTACAAGGGTTTAAAACTTTTAAGGGGTTAAAGGTAAGTTCAAAAATGGACACAACAGCTGACACAAACTGGAGGCAGGTGACCCCCCCAAAATAATTCTAACTTACAGGTGAAAAAAAGGTGCTGCAAAAAGTTTTCAAGACTTCAAAGAAAAACAATTAAGCACAAAAAAGGATACTGGGAAAACCAGTTTTGGAGCAGAAGCATAAAAGGGGAGATAAAAGAAGCGATGATCCTCGATTCCTTTAATTATCTCCTTATCTTACCTCCTTACCTCTCCTTACCCTCCTGCCAGTGAAGGAGACAAGGAGGAGACCAGAGGAAAGAGGAGTTAAGGGAGCAAACATTTAACAAAATGAGTCATCACTGCCTTTAAAGCAACTTAATGGCACAATTGCATCATAAATTATTTTGTTATAGCCCAACTGTATTTTATGGTCCCAGGTTTAAGAGTGCTCATGTTTTATATTTAGCAACACTTTTAAATTCACAACATGGAGCCATCTGAGAAGTTATTAAACCTTTTTTTTTTTTTTTTTTTATTCTCACAAAAAA
>VUQG01007134.1:28998-78888 GCA_015106755.1 Etia nguti
ATTTTTATTTTTTTTTGTTGGGTTTTTTTAAAATTTTTTTTTTTTTTTTTTTTTTTTTTTTTTAATCTCACAGAGAACACTGTTTGTAGGTACTTCTGCAGGTACTTTTCTGTTTTTAAATATATTTATTAGTTTATTATTAATATTAATTATCTATTTGTTTATTTTTGTCTTTTATTTTATTTTATTTTATTTTTAAGCACTTGGATCAGCACATTTTGGTTTTTTTTTAAAGCGCCATATAAATAAAGTTGGCTTGGCTTAGCTTGGCTATGATGTATTTTAGGAATTGAGACATCTTTCAGCGTGGCGCACTGAGATTGATTGTCATAGGCAGGAATATGGAGGAGAGGAGGAGGCACAAATTAGTGAAATGAGAAAAACCCAAAGGCTAACTACACACCAGGGAGAAGGGCGATAAAGCACAGGTGAACTCAATCAGCGGGAAGAAAACAAAGGCCCAAATTTATCACAGGCGTTTCTTTTCTTACTCATCGTTGCATCTTGTATTAAAAAGTGAGGTGGGCCCGCTGGAGAATCGAAGAGAGCAGCATTATGATGAAATATGATGTTTATTTACAAGGCCCTGCTGCAAAAATGGATCGCTTCCCTCTGCTCTCTGATTGAACTGAAACACAGTACTTACAGTGTCAGGTCATTAGCTGCATCTCTGATTCACACTGAATTTTTAAAAACTGCTGCCCATAAATGGGATAAGGTAAAAAACATATACATAGCTAGATTCTCTGATTTCACTGGAACAATTTAAAATGTTATATTTATTTATTTTCAGCTACTGAACATGTTTTTTTAAATTTGCTATTATGCATAATGTGTTGTTTTATTGTGTGTCCGTCTCAAGTTTTGTATATGCTTTTTGTCCACGGGTCTCTCTTGAAAGAGAGCTCTTGATCTCAGTGAGACTTCCTGTTTAAATAAAGGATTTAACCATTAAGAACATGTAGAGCTGCATTAGCGAACTTTCAAAATAAAACTTGGAGGAACAGAAAGAAATAAAGTCATGCAGACCAACAAGAAGACAAAGGGAAAATTTGGCATAGAAAAACAAACAGAAATGTAAGGGTAAAACTAGTAAAACAAAAAATCCATGGCTGGCTTCTTTGACGACTAGATGAGATTATGTCTGTTTGTTGTCTCGACTGTAGGTTTTCTTTTCCAGTTTACATTAAAAAAGGATGCAAATTTAAAATGAGTATAGTCTGTGCAGGAAGTAAATAGATCTGATTAAGTCCTGAAACACTTTTTTGTATTAAAAGTTTAACTTTAAAAATGTTGCACCTCAGGTTCTGTGTGTTTACTGATGATATGAAGATGTGTTTATGCTGTTTGTATTTTATCCTTTCACTGCTGCTGCCTTGGTTACAAATAAAAGAAGTGAAAAAGCAGGGAATCTGAGCAGGAGCATCCCTCTTTATAAACTCGATCGTGACCACTTCCAAAAAAGGCCACTCCACGGCAGAAAGATCGTTCCTCTGAAAGCTGAAAACCTACCGCGGTTTTCTCTGAGACAGATGTAGAAGAACAGACAAACACACAAAACACTTCTCACAAGTTTGATAAAAGTAAGGTTTACGGTGCTTCTTTACAAGTCAGGCAACATGACTCACAAGGACACACACACTACACTACACGCACTGCCTCACTGTCAATACAGCACAGATTAACTCTCTGTTTCCATGGCTCCACCAATGAGTGATGAGGCAGGAAAAGCCTTGAGAAGAAGCACAGTTAATATGAATGTACAGTGTTTCACTGGGAAGGGCAGGCGGCACCAAGCCTGAGCTCACTGAGGTGCTGAGCTGTGCATTTAAATAATTTTTCCCCTCTTCTCTGATGTGATGTTTCCAGCAGGAGCTGATGCCACTGAGACGAGCTGTCAGCTGGTGGAAACAGAGCACGGCCTGAAGGTGGGGTTATTTCCAAAGGGAAAGCTCCCCCGAGAGTCAACCTGTGACTGCACGTCACGTGAGCGCACAAGTGTGGAGGAGAGGCAGTCGAACCGTCTGAGAATTTAAATGTGTGAGAAAATAATGAGAAGGATAAACTGCAAACTTATTCTCAACAACCATCAACCTGAAACATAAAGGTAGCTTTTCATGACAGTATTTATTTCTACTATTTTTATATTGAAAAAGATTATCTATTTTCAGGCAGCTTATACTAGTCTGGATACTACCTGTACTATATTAAGATTTATATCATATAAACTATGGTGAAGATATTTTCCATATCAACTATTTCTCTCTGCAACACGGCTTTTCCAGTAAAAGAGGAAAGACAGTGAGGATAGAGAAAGCTAAAATTAAATGGCAATACTTTTGATTTTCCTGCACTTTCCTCATGCAAATAAATCCAACATCTTAATCATCTGATTCTTGATAAGTTTCACTGACTGCTGAATGTCCCACTAAATATTAAATATGAAATAAAAGGAATGACACCAGCATTTTATTACCCCTGCCTCTGAGAAATGATTTATACATTCGCTGAGCCTGACTGAAGTGAGAGGAGCTGTTGTAGGAATACTTCTGGGCCTGATCTGGAGATGGCAGTGTGTGATCTCTCATGGCCTTATTCTGTCAGCGCGCTTGAGGCTGTATCCATGGCCAGCAATGCCAGCGTCTGTGTCTCTGTTTGTTTAAACCTTGTCTGAGAATTTCACCACTCTCCTCTCGCAAGCGCCTGCTGCTATCCAAGCGCTTGTTGCTTCCTCTGAGAGCCACTACAATCCAGCTCCCTTACAAAATATCCCAGTTTCTTGGCCTCTTTCCGTGCCTGTATCGCTGATGGAAAGCTACAGTGACAGATGGAGCATGCAAACTGTTAACTGTCCTGGGTGTTTTGTCACTCACTGTCTGCAGCCTGAAACGGTGTAAGTAATTGTGCTGTGTGACTGGGAGGCAAGGTTGTAAAGAGTTGATAAGCTGCTGTGGATAGATGGGGAAGGTCATGTGCCAGAGGCTGTTATTAACTTGTCAACATTAAAAATTAAAAATATTTTTTGGCCCCTCAAGCAGGGCCTTGTATTGCACCATTGTCTGCTAACAATACAGACTAACACTGCAGCCAAAGATTTTTTTAAATTATGGGTTTTATAATCTGATCTGCTCTGATTTTAAGTGTTTCTCAAGTTTGCAAATAAACAAAGAATATAATGATAAATTCCTATCACACCTCAACAGCTCAGTGTTAAGCCAAAAATCATTACAGTTGAATATACTAACCCAACTCTAGCTGTCTGTCAAGCTCTCCAGTTCAGCACTTCAGGCGGTGGATTTAACACTCAAACGCCACGGTAATTTTTAAACAACTGGCTCTGAATGTTGATTTACACGCAGAGCAAAAGACACTCCTCAGTTTTAGCCATGTTGAGATGATTTTCAAGTTGATGAGATTGATTAAAGCAACTTTTTCCAGCTTTAAAGCTAGTGCATCTGAGGATATCAGCCATTAGCACTGAGGCACCACTGAGAGTTAAGCAGATTCCTTCGGCTCCAATAAAATGATCAGTATGGCTGCTCTCCCAGGTGTCAAGATAAAGTTCAACATCCAGACAACCATGCTAATGAGGATTTACAAGGTTTAGCAGAGTTTAGCAGAGAAGTGAGCGGACCAGTTTACATCTAAAGATGAAAAACCATGTTCTGACTTAAGAATTTCTAAAACACTGAAGCGCACCGCTATAACTTTGGATATAAACTTGGAAAGCTAAATAGCAGTAATCTTTTCAGGGATAGTGAAGTTAGGCTAGCTAGAATAGCTGAACCAATGACTGTAGAAAACATTTACGTACACACTGTTTTCAACAGTCATTTTTATTCAACAGACTACCATTTTGGATGTGTGACGTGACGATAATCTATAATCAAGTGACACAGGCCAACAGCCATCTGACAACCACCTGTTGCTAGGGACTGGTTGGCAAAAACCTCTGAGTGATTGTTTTGGTTACTAGCAGATTGCCATGGCTGTCTGCAGTTTTTCATGTCTGTCTGTAAAAATCCTGTTACGACCCTCCCAGACTCTTGAAAGCCATGGCCTGCTGTTGATTGGCTGGAACGGGAGGATCGTCAGCTAATGCAGGTAAGTGTCTAACAGCCTATAAAAGCTGGCCCAGATGAACTGCTTAGTTTCTCTCTTGTACTCCTGACATCAGCCTATTTGTGATCTTTGGTTAGATTTATGTTTTCTAAATTATTTTATATTTAAGTAACCGTTTTGCGTGTCTTTCCTTGTAACATAATTTCAGCCAGTTCGTGATAATTCTCGCTTACTACTAGCACCCTTTGAAACATGGTCACTGCAGTGCTGAAGAACAACTTTAATTTTTATTTTCTTTGGTTTGCGTCATACTTTTTCAAGTAGTACTACCACTCAGGTCGTTTTTAGTGAGCATTTGCTGACAAACTGCTAGCAAATAAAGCAACATGTTCAAAGGGGTGGAGCTATAAATTGGAAGACAAACAGTCTCAAGGAAGTCACCAAGGAAGTTGGTGAAGATTTACAGACAAACATGAAGAATTACAGACAACCAGGTTAGCATCCACATCACTCTAAGCTTTTTGGCATAGCACCTTCTTCACAACTAAATCCACCCAGTGAGAGTCAGAAACCTCCAGGAACCACTGTTGGTGAGTGCACGTTTCCCAAAGCAACCAGTGGTTGGACAGCTCTCGAGCAATGTGCTCATGACGTCGTGTTAAAAACTTTAGTAATGACATGCTACCTGGTGGCTAGCTACAGAGCTATGGTTAGGCTAATATAAAAAAAATGAGCACAGTGAAGATCTACTATGAGGGTTAAATTGTTTGTAACCAAAGTTTATGTTGAGGGTCCCGTACTGCCTGAGACAAACATCATGTGGGAGGAAGAAGATGCTGAAAAGAGACCAAACTTCAGACGAGAGCGTTTGAGATGATCCATCCTCAGATCGAGGTTAGTTATTAATATGTTGCTGCATGGTTTGGATTACTTGCTATGAAAAAAATCTGATCCTAATCTTATTACCAAGTGATTCGTTCCTGAAGAGTTCAAATATTTGGTGTGAGCCCATGGGCTGTAGTGTACACTGGGAGTTTTGAAAAACTTAGCTTGAAGACATTCTGCACATGAATGGAGAAACCAAAAATGGCTGCTGATGTTTTTTCTGGGGGGCTTATTTCTCTTAAATAGCACATGACACAATGCATTTTCAGACTTTAAAAAGACACAGCTACAATCAAAGCAGTAAATGCCTGGCACTGAAAACAGGGTTTTTTACGCCATCACTTCCAAGCGAATAATCACAGACGGCATAAAATATGTTTGTAGCTACTGTGAGATCACCCATTGGTTTTGGATTTCTGCATTTTAAAGACGGTTTGCTTCAAAATGCAGCTAAGAGAAAATTTAAATCATATCAGGGAGTCGAAGTGCATAAAAGGCTAAAAGGTTTTGTATCTAAATGATTTTCTGTGGAGCATGAAGCTGAACTGCTATGCCTCAAAAAAAAAAGTTGGGACATTTTATTACCACCAGTGTATCTAATAAAGTGGCCAAAGGTATACTTGATAAAGTGGCCAAAGTGTACTTCACAGAGTGGCCACAGGAGTACCTAATAAGTCAATCAACGTGAAAGCATGTTGGTAATCTGGTCACAGAAACAGTTTGTTTCTCAGTGATGGCTGTGTTTACTTCTCTCCATCAAATAGAGTGGGACACAGAAAATCCTGCTGAAGGATCCTAGAATAGCTCCCTGCTAGACAAAGACTGCAGCTCCTAGTGAAAACATTTTTTGCCATTATGAGCACAAGGATGTGTTACTGAGGTAGTACATACGTTTTCTTTGTTCTTTTTTTTTTTTAGTGTTAATAACACTAAAAATTGCACAGAAATTGCAGTTTTAAAAGTGCCTCCACTTCTGTTTTTTCTCAAGAGAAAGGAAATAAGTTAACTTTGGAGTGAATTTGAGTGAATATGGAGGAAACATTATAAGTCATTGTATCTTTTAAAGGACATTTTGTGAAAGAGCACAAAGAGAATAGCAAAAATATCTACTATTTGAAGGGCAAATGTGTAGGTTGGATAAAAAAAAAAAAAGTAGGAGTAAAAAGAGCTGAAGTAGAAAAAATTTTTTAAATGAAAGAGCTGAAAATGTTCATTGGGCGATATCACTGCTGATGTCACCCACTCTAACTGCTCTCTGTGGAAATACATTAAAAAGTCATGCTGAAATTTACATAAAACTTAAGCTACCATTTAAAAACCCCCAAAGAATTGAACTTAATACAGCTTTAAAAATTCAAGGTGTTGAGGCCATATGAATGGTGTCTTTAGTTCAAAATAGGATGAACTACTTAAGTATCAAAGTCAGCTGGGTTTAAAGAAGATTTAAGGTTTGTTCGGTTATTTCCATTATTTTAAAAAAATGCTTTAAACCCAAAATATTTAAAAAGTTGCAGAAAAAGAAAGGTAATAGCCCCCCCCCAAAACAATAGTCTGTCCTTATATGGGGGACATCACATTTAAATTTTTTAACATTGTGAAGTCTGATTCATGAAATAATCCCAGAAAGTTTTTGAACACTGAGTTTTTACTGAACCTTATGTCAAATAAGGTTTGACATAAGGTTCAGAATGTAGTTTTTTGGGGAGAAAAAGTACACTGTTGATGTAGAGGGCTCAAAAACTCATGTGTCAAACATGATACACATGGTGTTACAGGGTTGACAGGAAAAAGTAGCTCCTCCTTACTGTTCAGAAACATGAAGACATTGGTTTTTCTTTAGAAAAGTTATTAGTTTCTATCACTTGACACATTCATGGTCCACTAACTGAGTCAGCACTTTGAACTGTAAGTCATTCATTCATCATTGCATTATTAAATCCTCTAGAATCAAAAATATGCTGAAGGAGTGAATACTAACTCTTTCCAGCCTGTAACTGTCAGAATATTTTTTAAATGAAGATACGGCATCACCCTGCTTTCTCAAAGGGCTGGGCAAGAAAGTAAAAGCTTATTTTGTTTAAGCTGTTATTCTTGACTGAAATATAACTTGTAAGCCAAATATGTTAGGACAAAGGAAGCTCTGATTGCTGTATGAATACCAAGATGAAATCACACAACTGCCATCAATCCTCAGGGCACTCATTTTAGAGTCTGCTAGGCTGGATGTTAGCTAATGTCTGCAGAAACTAAGGCCCAGTGGACTTTGACAAAGGCCATGTCTCAGCCTGCTGTCCAAGTCTTGGCCTTTCTGCACATCCTGTCTATGAATCTTGTCAGACCAAAAGTGCACTGGCTGAGCTGTTGGCTGTGCCGTTGTTGTAAATACTGGAGTGAGTTTGGAATGTCAGACACAGATTCAAACCAAGAACAACACCGTCTGCAAGTACTGCCCCCCCCCCCAGTTTGTCTCTGCCTACCAAAAATAATACATGAGTAGGATGCAGTTAATGCCAGAGGTGCTCAGTGCTTGTCTGATGGAGTATTGTTTCCTGGTCTGTTTAGGTTCTGGATGGAAAAATACAGCATGATGAACAACTGCAGTCTTTGTCTCAGAGGCAGCTACAACCGCTAGGTTCTAATGGATCTAACCAGCCCCCAGAAACAGAGAGCCAAACAGGGAAAGAGCAGAGCAGGGTTCAAATAAAGACAGGAAATGCAAGAAAACGAGATGAGAAAAAGCAAACTGCTCAGATTTGGGCTAACAAGATACATTATCAGTGATCTGCTATTTAATTTAGAGTTTTTAAATTCAATTTAATTCATTTTTATTTTTATTATTTTAAATTGAGACCATGCTAAATAATTTACATTCACAACATAATGGCAAATACTAGCATTAAATATAGTATTTTATTTTAATTTTGCCTTCTTGTTAGTATATATCTCAGTGTATGCACATTCAAAAAGCAGTTTTTAGGCACTGCTAAAAATCATCAACACAGATCTTAAATTAATTCTATAGCTCGATGACCATAACCACAACAAGTCCAACAGTTACAGTAAAGGAAAGTAAAAGTATACAAATGACTAATGTAAGTCTGATGAATTAAAAATTAAGGTCTTTACGATGCTTTTACTGCTGTACAGCTACTCCTTTTTCAGTGATTGTGCTTTTTTGGGTGGCGTATATCACATTAGGACATTAGGAATTGCTTGGGCTGTGCATTTCTGTCCACCATTGGACACAAAATCGCCTGCATAAATGAAGAGTGGGTTTCTGATGATTGTGTTTTGTGTGGTAGCTCTTGGTATGTTTCCCAGAAAGTTGAAATGGCAGACTTAGCAAAAAAAAAAAAGAAACTTTAAAAACTATTTGAACTAGGCCAAGAAGGAGACAAAGGGAGAAAAAGGAAGATAAAACAGGAATGAACCTCTGAAAGTTGGTGGCTTTCTGTTGCCACCTCCTACTGATGAAATTATAGGAAAGATTTGAAAATGTTTATGGAAATACATTTTTGCAGTAGTTTAATTCTGATGTCTACGAAGTCCTCAGGTTTCATACGTTGTTAGGTAATGTTGAAAACACTGACTGTATATGAAAGATGGATACAGTTTCTGGATCTGAAAAGTTTTTAATGACCAGTAGGGGGCGACTCTTCTGGTTGTATAGAAGTCTTTGGAATAAAAACCTTTCAATCATTTATGACCATACTAATACTTTCCTGGCAGCTTTATGATCTTAGTCACTAGTTTCAATCTCACTGATTGGTTGACTGACTGACAGCGAGATGTTAGTTTTCTAAATTATGGTCTATATCGAAGTCCAAAGGGAGAAAAATGCAGGGTTTGGTTTAGCATGGGTCTACCTTGTATCAAAGCTGCACTTGTTCAATTTCAATTTCAAAACTCCAAGACCCCAATGGATTCTCCGCTTGAGGCTTTTTATTAGAGCACCTAAGCAAGCACTGGGTGAAATCTGTGGCTACATCCATCTTTTATATACAGTCTACGGTTCCAAACAGGGTTACTTATGAATTATACATTGTTATTATATGTGAGCTTATATAAGTTAATTTCTATGGTATACCCTTTCCTGTTTCACATACTTAAAACCAGAACTAAAAAAACATTTTCAGAGTTTAGCAGAGCAGCATGTAAGAAGGATGTTTTTTTTTCCTCAGAAGTGAAACATACCAGGAATTCATTTTCTAAAAATCCCTGTGTCTCTCAGCTCAAAATCAAAACACTGTTTTGTCATTTCATTCATCACTGGGAGATTCCTTTTGGTAAATGAATTTGCACTAAACAGATTGCTTCAGAGAAAAATTAATACAAGTGTTTGAAGTGAGAGATGAAGAGCTTATAGACAGTGCAGTGGATCAACAATCAGAGAACAGCAAATCCTTTGAGCCATCCCTCCAAATACCACCCAAGTCAAAGTACCACCCAGCTTGAAAGAGAAACAGAATTTATCATCAGTTTGACTCCACTGTGTTTTGTCTCTGAGCTCTGTGTAGTTTTCACTGGCCAAATTTATTACAGTGTGTCTGCTGGTTGTGTGAGAGTCCCCCCAAGGAAGTAGGAGGAAGTAGCCCAGTGTGTCTACCCTACACACCCTTGCTGGTCTTCAGCTGACCTCAGCTCTGTTCTTGATCTCGGGAGGATGACAGAGCTGCTGAGGAATTTCTCTGCCCTGTGCCTAAACCAACCTGCCAGGATGCTCTCTTTAGGCTGAGCACGTTCCTCGGTTACGTCCCTGCCGACTCTCACATGGCCCCGCTTTGTTGAAATATGACCTTCAAATACCAAACCCTGCCCTTAGTAACTTCTCCAAACACTGTCCACCTACGTGCAGATGCATCCGGAAAATGTCTCTCCTTGCCACAGCAGGCTGCAGGCACATGGCAGACCCGTCCCTTCCGCACCTTACCTACCTGTACGCTTGATTATATTTGCTGAGCCTGAATGAAAAATAGTGCCAACCTGCTTTTTTTTCTTTTCTTTTTTTTTCCTTTCGGCTTTGTCAGGCTTGTGTATGCCTAACTAGAGACTCTGTCCAGATGTTGGTGTGAAGCTACACAGCTGAGCAAACAGCCACTGTCTTCTCTACAGCATGACATGTTTAAAATGACACGCTGGTCCAAAAAGACCAGCTGAAATCTGACAGAGTTTGATAACATCATCTGATTGGCTGAAACAGGTTGAAGGTTAACATCCTAACGGCAGAGATGGTAACGTTAGCCTGACATATAAATGGGCAAAACTCAAAAACTTCAAATGGTGAAATATGAAAGAAAAACCCAAAACCATACATTTGTTTTCTTTAATGATGGTGTAGACTTTAACCTCTTAAATCTTCCACACTGATTATACACCAGTTAATGTATAATAGTGTCACAAATTAATCTGTGTAGACAGTTTTTTGATATCACAGCTTAACTTTTTCTGTTTTTATCATAAACCCTAAGACAAAAATGACCTTTTCAAACTGTCATTGTATTCATTAGTAAATTGTTAATATAATTAAATACTACTAGTAAAATAATTTAATAATAAAAGTAGTAAATGTGTTCAAAGGCAGAGATACTTTCATCTTGTTTGTGGATTTTATGTGGATTTTTGCTTTTTTCCCCCTCAGATTTCACAGTGAGTTTGGCATCATGTTTTTAGCAAAATACCTTGTGAAATATTAAGCAGATGAAATCTGGGTTAAAATGACTCTAATGTGTTTATATCAATTCAGGTTCATACCAGTTTTTAGTTCAAATTCTATCATCTATCATCTTTGACATCTCCAGTTGTAGCACCACAAGTTAGATGGCCTTTTTGTTATAAAAATACAGGCATTACTTTAAAAAATACATTTTAAAATACATTCACTTTTAATGTAGGGCTATCACCAATACTAAAATGATGGCTGTGGTAAAGAATATGCCTAAATAAATAAACAATATAAATCAGATTGTGAGACTTTGAACCCCTGCACTTAGTACAGCCATTAGCTTGGCCACGGACTCTTAGTCTTCATTTATTTTTGTCAATGAGCATGCTGAGACTTTTAAATCTCCGCTGCAGATATCCTCTGCTGAAATAGTCACAGTCTGTAAATATTGTCTCCAAAATTCCTGGACAGACTGAAATGGAGTCGACTAAATAGGAGCTGGGGGGATTTTTTCCAGACACTTTCAATAACATAGACAATCTATTCTGGCAGGGAAGCACCTTGGCAACTTCCAACGTAAACCATTTCAATTGTGTCTAATCTCCCTGGTTCGCTGCTTTCTTAAGCCAAGGCTGAGCTCTGTTCCGTTGTAAATACCCAACATCTGTGCATTTAACGGCGCATACATTGTCTGGGGCCTGTTTTCCAGTGCATCACTCAAAACCACTTCATAATGCACAAAACCTGCACGAGTAAGTAAAAACATCTTTGAATCAGACAAAGCATCATCCACTCCAAAGCGAACGTGATTGGAGCAGGCTTGCTTTTTTCTTTCTTCTGTCACTCATTGCTGTTTGAAACCGTCTACTGCTTGCTGCAAAAACACGGTTGTCTTTGGTAAAAGAAATATTGTTCAGCGACATGCTGGACATCCTCTCTGGCGTGTTGTGTCAATCCTCCCACTCACACAAAATATCCCAGAGCTATTAAAAACACCTCTCATCCCGGACAAGCCCCCGTGGATGTGAGTCGAACCAAAATGTGGTGAATTCTGAGCCAAGAAGGATTTTACAACCCTTTTTAAAAATATGCATCGAAGAAGAGAATGAGAAAAGGCCTCCATTCATCAAGCTCTGACTGTGTTTTAGTAGATATGGCAAGGATGCAGAAGATCTTGTGTCTTCACAGAGGTCTGTCAGCAAACATGCCGCCAGCGTCCGCCTGCAGGCCTGTTTGACTCTGAGACTGCACACTGAGGATAAAAACTGCTTTAATCCTGCAGTGTGCTTATGAGTTATCTCAGATCTTACATCACAGCTGGACAACAGCTGTGATGTAAGATCTGAAACTGTCAAAAGTACTATTTATACTACTTTAAAAAAAAAAAATTAAATCAACAGAAAATCTGGAAAAAAACAAACATATTTTGGCATTTTCTCACATGAAACTTTGATTTGTAATGTAATGCATCAACACATCAGACTATATTTTCAACATTGTTTTATCATTTCAACATTTCCATTCACTCAGTGATACACTAACACGCACTCGTAGAAGCAAACTCATAACATACATCCTTGACTATTTAACATAAAACAAGTATTTGCAGTTTTCTAATATGTCCAGGTTAAGGGATGAGCTGGATGTGGTTCTGTTTGTTCCTGTTGTCAACAAATCCCCTGAAAAGATCAAAATGAATGATTTCTACTAGGTTTTGTCTGCGTTTATTCAAAGCCTGATGCATGTTATTCATCTGCTCCCAAGAGCTCCACTGAAAAATATTCTGAGTCATGCTCTTTAACCGACTGACTTATTTCTTCTTTTATCATCAACATGGATGGCGTGGTTTATTTTTACTTGAGTCTGCATTCACTATCTGGCTGCCATAAATACTGTTGTTTGAATAGTGTTTGCTTACTTAGTGTGCTGCAGTTTTAGAAAATTATGTTTTTTTTTAAAGCTACATATATTATACATATGTAGTGTGATCCTATAGAAGGCCAGGATCATACTACACAACAGTCACCCAGTAAGAGCTCAGCCCTGGGACAGAAAATGGGCTGCTCTAACCCATGTGGTGTTTTGTAGTGACCTATTGCAGAATAAAACTTCTCTTTGTCTTTGTAAAACCTTCCACCACGTGTTGTGGATCGTCTTCTCAGTTTTGATTTAGATGTTTTAGGAGAATTGTTGACAGTAGCAAAGATCTAAAATATCTTTTATGTAAAAACCTCTTAACATCCACCAGACTGGATGGTGATCTGTTTAGGGTAATGTTTAGGTTGTCTTTGAGCCACATGCTAAACAAGCAGGTTTTCAGATTCTGTCAGTAACCTTTAAGATGTGGTTTCATACATGTGTTTGGACCTTCTGTTATAACCTTTCCACTCGGGCCAAAAAATGCCACAAAAATCATTGGATATTAAAGAGGAGCTGTCCTTTTTCTTATTTTTTCTTATTTACGAGGTATGATCAAAAAGCTCCAGGAACAGTATCATCAAATAACAAAACAAAACAAAACAAACAAACACAAAAACATACCTGATTTAATTTAAAACTGAAGACTGACTTTCTTGGTGGTAGCTGCTGGTAATGAGAATTGGATGTCCAGCTATGACCCAGCAGTTTTCAGTTGAAGCGTCCTAAGTTTCCAAGCCTGATGGCGACACTTCAGGTCAGGAGTGTGATGCGGAGTTTTTGGAGGGGTTGTGCTCCATGAATTCACCCCTCATGATCAGACTATCGACATGGAGTTCTACAGTCACATCCTGAGTCGTCTAAAGAACGACCACAGACGGTATTAAACATCATGACTTTGCCCGTTGGCTCTGAAGCATCAAATTTTGTGTTTTGTTTGCCATGTTTTTTCAAGCCTGATTTGCAGAGCATTTCATCATATCTCATGTACAGTTTTACAGTGGCTGATATTCATATGGCCAAAGTTTCAAATAATAATGTCACTGTATGTGGAAGTACTGTAGTCCATGTGATCCACAAGCTCAGGCATTAGACTGCTCTAAATGGTGGTCAGTTTTTTTTCTACTCTTGGCTCTGTGTGATGTCAGTGAGAATGAAAATCCCTAATATGGTCACGCCTAATATATCAGGGACACGGCTCTGGGTGTGAGCAGACCAGCCCGATCCAACATGGTGTTTAAGGAAGGGCAGCCAATCACAAAACAGCTGTCTTAAAGACAGAGGAGCCTTTTTCTAGACCTCTGCTGGAAACCAGGGGACCTTGTTTTGAACTGGTAATCACACAATACTCCTCAAGTAGAGAGGAAGAATAAATTAAGGAGCTGGAAATGAGCAACATTAACCCTTATCCCTAAAAGAGTTTCCCTAAAAGAGTGGATGTTATAAGGTTAAATAAAACTCTAGATGTTAATAATGCGCACATAACAGTAACAAAAATCAGAAAAAAACAGGACAAAGACATCAAATGACAAACAATACACACATTTCAAGCGAGTAAGTAGCACCTAAAGGAACAAACATGTCTACGAACAGTACTTGTATTTGTTAAGAAAAACAAACCAAAACATAATTTGTAACCAATCGTAGCACATTTCTAGAAATACACAATCAAGTAATTCCGATGACATTACTAGTTCCATATACAAAGTTTGTGTAAACTAAATTTGCATTTATTCTAAATAAATGCAACCCCAAGACTTCATAGCAGGAATGTAGCTCACCATTACTCCTGTAATACAAACTTTTACCAATTGCAAAAACTTTTTTTCACTTATGTCGTTGAGCCTGTGCAGTACAGAGGGGGTCTTGCTGCCAAACGTCTGCATGTTTCCAGAAAAATGAATATTTCAACCCCTGAAAACAGATAAAGAGAAAATCATTAAGCATTCAGAATAAAATATATTTGATACAGCTTTGATGCAACAACCTGATAGTTTTTGCTAAAACAATTTCTGGGAAAATTCCCAGAAATTTTTGGAACCACTAATTTTAAACTAATTTGGATAACATATATACAGAGACATCTCGTGTTGACTTAATCTGAAATATTTACTAAATGAATCATGCATTTCAGTTCAATAAAAGGAATGTGGTGTTTAAAATGTCCAGAGTAAAAACACAGCCTACAGTCACCTTCCTAATTCCTATGAAAACAGGGTGGACTTGGTTTTTCACAGGATTGCATTGAGCCCTCTAAAAAAACGTTGTTTTCACTCGAATGTATGATACGGTCATGTTCAGAGAAACCCTCTTATAGTACCTCGTTATTCGACAGTTGCGTGTCTGAACATAAACGCCTGTGTAAGTGATATCACATCTCACTACGTTGTTGGTGAAGTCAGACTCCAGGACGTGGAAATTGGGATTGACTGTAACCTGACCAAAAAAAAAAAAAATCATGAATAAATTCTGTAGCAGCAGGTTATAAACATTTATTTCTGTGTTGTGAAATACACAAAAAGAGAATAAACATGTGGCACACCTTCAGGATGTAGTTTCCTGGAGGCACATCAGTGATGTCAATCCACTGACAGTCGATGTTGGCAGCATAGACGTCATGGCAACCTGGGCTCAGACCCTACAAAACACAAGCCAGCCACCTCAGTGAGGTTTAAAACTTTAACAGGCGCACTTTGACAATTATTTTCCCGCAAGTGCTGCAAAACAAAGCAGATGTGAGATTTATTTATATAAAAAGTTTGTGGTAGTATATCTGTTATAAGAAAGCATTAACCTTAAACATTGTATGAAGTCATAATCACAGAGACAAAAGATACGATAAATATCCCTGTAGCAACATGATGTTTAGTTTTATTGGAATAAACCAGTGTTTTAGTTAGAAAAACATTTCTCTGAACTGGATTTCGAGGATTTGCAAAAGACAAAAAACAAAAAAGTATCTTTATTTCTAATGTGATAAACTAAACATAATGATCGGAAGTCTGTTGAATAGCTTATGAACTTTTTTTTTTCCATTGTTACATATTTTGTTCTTTTTTCCAGTGTGTATTATTTTATTACTCAGCCTCTCATTTCAAATACCTCCTTCTGCTCCTCCTGTTTGATTGTGTGCTCCACCCTAATGTGTCCCACCTGCCTTTAACTGTCTTCCCTGTGTGTTTAAGATGTATGTCTTCCCTTTTTTTCCTTTCAGACGGTCTTAGTGTGCACTTTGCATTCCACCATGATCTTAATGAGCGCTGCCTTGTGTTTTCTACCCAGTTCTGTTTCCTGGTATCTGGTTTGGTCTACTCCTCATGCTTTTGTCTGCGTGGCTGGATTCGTCACATGCACATCAAACTCACTTTTACCTCAATAAAGACTCATATTTTCTCCTAAAGCTCTTCATAAAAGTATCTGGGCATTCAGAATAATGCAAATGAACACTTCCAGTTGTTTTCCTATTGAACTATTGAGCTACTTTAAAAAGTCCTACCCATTCTTACTTTTCTTGTTTAGCTCTTATTTGCTATTTAAAGTGGGTTTCCACTGATTTTACAGCTCAAGTATATTTACTCATCATGGTGAGTGGCTGTGAACACAGCTGTTTAATGTCATCTGTGGCTCTGAAGGAGCTTTGTGAAATAAATGGCGAGAAGCCTGTGAGCCAGTTCAGTCAACTCAAGCAGCACTGCTTCAGACACACGTGACATGCCTCACTTTCCTCACACCACACTCCCAATTTGGTGGTTTGTTTAATCTTCAAAATTTGCAGTCTCTGTCCTGCACTGCTGCTCCTTCCACTTCCTTAAAATCTGCCTGTGCATATTTAAGTATCAGGCATGGTAGTGTGCCGGAAGTGTGTAAGTGCTGTGCACAGCTTTGCAGATCCAGATTGTCAGGTAGCAGGGTCAAAACTCTGCAGAGGAGCCGGTAGGCTACTTTTCATGTTTGTGCTGTTGGGCCTGATACAGTCATAGTATACAAAGAATGTGTCTGTAACAGAGTTATTGTAGTTTTTTTTATTAGTTTTTATTTTTATTTCGATTTGATATTTTTTTCAGTTAGTTTCAGTTTCTTTACAGAGTGAGTTTTCATATTGCTGTTTAGTTTGTAAAAATGTTTAGTTTTAGTTTAGTTTTTATTAGTTTCAGTCATAGTTCTGTTTTTGTTTTTTTTGTTTTTTTAAATTTTCATTGCATGGAGAGAGGCAATATTTAAGAAAATTGGTGCAATACAAATACTGACTCATAGCCTTGTAGACAATCAGAGCCCAGTAGATGCCCATCAGTGTCTCATCAGGCATTAATCAAATTAAGAGATACTAAAACTAATGATTTTTTTCTCTGCATTTACATATTTTATTTGAATTAGTTTTCCAGGTTCACAAAATCATTTCAGTCTGTTATTTTTTTTAAAAGTCTAGTTTTATTTTATTATGTTATTTTATTTATTATTATTATTATTATTTTTTATCCATGATGGGTTTTTTTTCTTGTTTCTCCTTCAATTTATTTAGCCAATCAGCTTTCTACTTACGCTTAGCGTCATCATCTTCGGGCTGCAAGCCGTTGGTTTTCTGGAGGACTTTGCACAAATGCGTCTGTGTAGCCTCTGTGCTGGCTGAGTTGTGTGTAGCTAGAGCTCAGGATGGATGTTTCACAGACACGTGAAGCCATAATTCCTGTATTACTCATCACTTCCCAGTTTTTACATGTAACAGATTTGCAGGGAAAGTATATTTTTCTGCTACTGTAATAAATCATTTTACACCCAACTTGTCTGACTGAGCTGATGTCACCATGAACTTGAAGACCTCAAATATACCAGAATCCTGGAGAGTGCAATGTTAAAAAAATTTATTTACTAAAATACTGCTTGAGTTTGGCACAAAGGTGGTGATAGTTGATATATAGCAAGTCTCTACTGCTGTTTTAGTCTTTATTTTGTAGGGTGGTTCAGAGAGCAGAGAGTGGGGGAACAACACCCAGGAAATAGCCTGAAGCAAAGTAGACTTCAGCCTCCCTGCAGCACCTGAGGTACATAGGTCAGCGATAGCGGTAGCTTTAAATTTAAGTGCATGTAAAAGTATCTCCATTACAAATCTCCAATTTTTTTTTCTTTTACCTGATTGGGAATGATGCATCTCATCTCAGCTTTAAACCTTCATTTCACAAAGAACAAGATCTTAAGACTTTGCATGTCTACTGCTGTCTTCACCCACAAACATATGGAGGGAGGGTTCTTCTTGTTAAAAAGACTTTATCTCCACACTGCCCTCAAATGAAGTTGGGCTGTGAAATCTTGCGCGGACTGTTGTAAATCTGCAAGCATCCCAACTCAGAAAACGGATAGGTGGATGAATGTATGTCGCTGTTTTGAGTAAAATTAAACCTAACTGGACTGACTTCTTTCTTTATCTTTTTCCTCAGCTCTCGTGTAAAACAGATCTCAATCCTTGCGGAGTTAGATCACATGACATATGACGGCATGTTACCTGCGTATGAGCTGTACAGGCATAGCGTCGCCTGAATCCAGGATCGCAGTTTGTGTCCTCCAGACAGAAACTGGCCTTGTGTCCCTCGGCCACTTTACGTCCTGTGATAACATCCAGCAGGTCGTAGTTGCTGAAGGCGTCCATGCTGTGGTAGTGCCTGAGGGTGCAAAAGGGATGGAAAAGAATCAATAGCAGATATTTTGTTATGGCTCAGGAATGTCTAAAAAGCCACAATTTTATTGTCTTAAGTGAATTTTGAGGGTTTGGTGTTCTTCCTGGTTTATCATATCTGAATGGAGCCTCGGTAATCCCCATTTTTTTTTTTTTTAAAGAAAAAGGATTTAGGAGTCATCAAACTCACTGGTGACAGCTGTGCCAGTCCCACTGATATCTGGGCTTGAAAGGGAGGAAGTCAGTGGTGCCTTGGTTCTTCACTTTCTGTGGAAACCGCAGGAGGACTCTGAAGTCGATGTCTCGCACAGCGGGTCCATAAGCCGACCTTGGATGGATCACAGGAGAAAAAGGCGTAAGCTGCACTGGAAAAGTGCTACTGGCTGAGGTCCCGGGTCTAGTTTTCTTAAAAGTAACAGAGCGCAAAGGGTTTGTTCCATTGTGCTTAATGCTTTTGGGAAAACCAACCCAGAACATTTATGTCTTGGCGGGACATGTTGTTGGACAGTCATGTTGGACAATCATTGCTACGTAATATGATCAAACACTTTTGTAACTCTCTTAACAAAACAGTTATCCCAGCACGCTTGACAGCTTACACTGGCATAATTGAATGCAACCCTAAAACAACTAAAAGTTGTTCTTAAGCATGTAAAACGATTCCCCACTGAGAAAAGAACAAAAAAAGGACATAAGTCTGTGTGTCTGCCTCAGTGTCTACATGCTGCTCTGTTCATACTGAAGAAGTGAATCACTTCTGGCACCTCAGATTACCTGGCCAGACAGTTCTCCTCAGCCGCACAGCGAAGTGCATACATCTGCATGCGCTGGACATAGGTACCTGCTTGGATGGCATATGGGTCTGGCACAAGGTCTGGCAGTCCTGTTGGGAGGAGATTAAAGAGACAGTCCAAGTTTTTTTCCTCCTGACATCTTAATGTTCCCAGCTTATTCATGCTGAGAACAATCCACAGAAATAGACACCCTGAAAATGTAAGCTGCTTTGTGTTTGTTGGCATAATTTAACATGTTTCACATTCCTTACAGCTCCAAAGGCCAAATAAGACTTTTTTCTCACTGCTTGGCATTGAGCTTTTTGTTTAAAGTGAGTGAGACATAAAGTTATGAAAATTGCCCTTAAATAATCAAGCAAGCAGATGATTTTAAATATAACAATGTTTATGTGTGTCCATAGAACCATTACATGAATGTAAACCCATTAATATTCATGCCAAATAAAGGATAAAAAGCTGTTTTAAAGTAGTGGTCAAATTAAAACTAAAACAGGCTTTGCTTACTGGAATTATATTATTTTAAAATATTGATCACAGACACAGTTTCATAATCCACTGTCCTTGCTCTGTGTAAAAGTGTTTGAATCAGTCTTCACCACTTTGAGTTAATTTGAATAATTTACATTGCATATCTATCTATCTATTTATCTAAAATATAAAATTTGAAGAACAGCTAGGAAATATCAGGGATGTCAAACTCTTTTGACATTGTGGGCCACATACAGCCCACTTTCATGTGAAGTGTGCCTGGCCAGTGAAACTAAATGATAAAGGTGTAAAAGCTCTGTTTTGTAATTATAAATTTAGAATATAAAGTTTTCATTAATTCACAGAAAATGTACTTTCGTGTAGTATGAATGGATCAATAGCAAAAACTGTAAAACCTAATAAATTACTGTTAAAAGTTCAAAATCTAAACTGTCCTTCACACTGTCAGACAGAGGTCTTATGTCTGACACCCCTAATCTACATAATCTGAATTCTCTAATATTATATAAATGGAAGACTTGACCTACCGTTTTGGAAATATCTTGTTCCGTACCCTGTGCCAGGCGGACGGAGGGTGCGGGCCGCTGACCTCCCTCTGGTCGGATACATGTTGTAGAAAACAGAATTCCTGTGGTTTTTAAGCGGGTTTCGAGGGTCATCGTTAACCATGTCCTCTCCATTCCTGTTTTCCTCAGTAAGTGCAGGAAATACAGCCGGTGCCTCAGATTCGTTTTCCAGACCTGACGAGTGTGCTGAGATGGAGCGATCAGTCTGAGCAGGTTGCCTGGAGACGGGCGTCACCTCCGGCCCCGCGCGTAACTGCTTGTTTTGCGCACCAGGTCCGGATTCACCTATTCTAGTGTGTAGTGCGGTATTATCCATAGCGACGGAACCTCCGTCCCTGCCAGAGAAATCTGCTGAACTCCCCGGTAAAGAGGCGTTCATGGTTCTGGTGAATTCACCATTAAAATGACGTGCGCCTGGATGGCTTACAACTGCTGCTGTAGGGCGTTCAGGTCGCTGTCTGACCCCTGACGCGTGACGATTAACGGGCGCATACTGTCTAACGTCGTGTCCAGGTGTGAGAGGTCCCTGCTGTGCACTGTTATCAGTCCTGAACTGTCTGGACTCAGTCGGTCCGGTTCTCACAAGCGTCATTCTTCTGCGCGCTCCAGACATCTGGCTCTCGGTCCCATCCCTCCGACTGCTCACGTAAACCCTCGAGTGGCTGGTGGACCGATACGGAGCCTGGTATTCCAACCCAGTGCTCATTAAACTGTAAACCTGCCCGTTGTTCTCCCATTGAATCCGGTGCCGCCAGGGGCCAACCGTGCGCTGCTGCCCAAAGCTGAGGGGGAGTAGTCCTTGGAAAATGTATAGAAATAAAAGTGACCGTTTAGCCATGGCAATGAAACTTAATAAATTAAACTCCACGTGTAAGTTAGTAATCATGACATAAGTTCGCGCGTACAGACGTTGAAGCTTCGTGGAGAATGGATGAAAATCGGGAGTGCGCTCTGAGTTTCAGATCTAACACAAAACAACATAGCACTTCTCAGGAGGACTGTTAGATGGAGAGGAGAGGAGGGCTGAATCCTTTTTTCCCCCCTGCTCGTTTGTCGAAATCAGTCCAGTTACTTTCACTAAGTCAAGCTTCTAAAAAATTTAACCCATCCCTTGCTGTGGTTACGTGCGGTTAGACAAGTACGTTTGCTGAGTAAATTTCACGCACGGGTGTAAACTTAACTCAGCCAAATGCTTCAGCTCGAGCTGGTAAAGCTCAGGGAACACTAAAGAACAAAAAAAGATATGAGTTGTTGTGTTTAAGTAATATTTTTTGTTGAGCAGAACTTATTTTTTAATTTCCATATCACTCCTAGTTATTAGACACGTTTATCACGACTAAACTGCCCTTAAAAAAAGCTAATGATATCTTTATATGGATTTAAAAAGTCACGCACGACAATAACAGCTGACAGTTTTAAATGAAACATGAAGACATGCAACAATCTGGAAAAACTTCATCACATTGCGTAAATAGTCTTATTGACCACAAGGTGGCACTTTGCATCTGTATCAGACCATCCCACAGTTTGCAGTGCCCTAACAACTATCACCGAGGGAGCCCGTTCCCATAAAATATGTCCGTCTTTTCGTTTGTCATTTATGACTATAACTCTTTTTAAAGACTAGCTACACAGCTTTAAAACACTGTTCTGTTTGTTATGTTCATCGTGTGTTTCTTTGTGTTTTTTCCAAAGCCTAACAATCGTCAGTGTCTTCAGTGTTCAGCTATACCTATTTCTTTTAGTCAGTATATTGCCAAATGAATAATACAAACAAGCTATTTTGATTAATCTGATTCCACATTTAAATCCTACATTTTATATCTATCTATCTATCTATCTATCTATAGATATCTATAGATATCTATAGATATCTATCTATCTATAATCTTTTATTACAGCTAAGACTATGATCTGTCTTTACAAATTTTTAATCCACTCTTTAAAAACAAAATACAGTTCATTCACCTTTATCTGGAGCAGAACAGTATCACAGTTTATTCAGCTGAAACTGCACCACATGGTATTTGAATGAAGTGAGGCGGGGATTTCATCCCATGGGGTTAAAGTTGGGTTTAAGATGGAGTGAGGTGTCGTGTAATAGTGTGAAGTTGGCTTGATGGGTCTGCAAGGCTGCAGTAGCTGTGTTCAACACACTAGCTGCTTGGGTTCAAGCTTAAACACATGTTTGGTGTATACTGTTATACCTTTTTTTTTCTTTTATTAAGTGTGCCAGAAATGCTGGTGTCTCCCACTGCTGCTCTGGCCTTTCTGACCCATGATGCTCTCTGCCAGCTACACAACAGCAGAGCCTAAAGGTAAGCAGGTCAAAGCTCAAGGCTCAATGTTAAGATTGTTATGATGAGCTAGTAGGTCCCAATCACATTGTATGAACTGCTATAACAGTATGAACCTTGTGAGAGGATCTGCAGTAAGTACTGAAAGAAAAAAAGAAGTCTGCTGTTAGGAGCTCAACAGGTGTCTTAAACATCAACAATTACAAGACGCAGTGACAATGCACAATAACGAAACACTGTCTTATTCCAAACAAGCCTAATATAATAAAATGATGATATATGGTTCATAAAGTGGACCTATTAGTCCCGTTTCAAGCTCCCTATTTTTTAAACTGCAGTAAGGAAAACCACTCAGTAACACAGAAAGCGGGAGGAAATTAGAAAACCAAAAACAAGAAGAAGCACAACAAAAGCAACAGACATACAAATCTTATAATGGACCTTTGTGCCGCTTGTGAAACAAGACATATTAGTTCCCTTTAAGCCAATAGTTTTCTGATTGGCTGCCCCATGCAAACAGAAGGTGTGAAGTTTTTGGCTCACAGGAAGTTCCTTTATGTCGTCCCGATATTAGAAACTTTTTAATATTGGCAGTATTGTCTTTTGTAATATTGTGATGGAAAAAGGGAGAGCACAGTACTTTAAAACATTAAAGAAAGAACATCAAAATAAAAAAAAAACAACTTAAAAGAAGTTAAGAACAGGGACATAAATGCAGATAATACTTCATTGTGACACAGACAAATATACTTTGATACTTTCTTTTACTGTGTGGCTTAAGTTTTAAACCTAAAAAACTAGCTGAGAGTGTGATTAACATCAGCAGGATCTTTTTTTCAGGTAAGGTACGAGTTAGATATGGGTCACGAACAGGTTAAAAGACACTGACATATGGAGAAGTGCTGCTGAAGTGCCGCAGTATATTTCCTCTGCCAAATAGGGCATTGAGATGGTGAGCCTTCATGCTTTTCTATTCTTAGCTGAAGAAACCTTCCTCTCTTCCAAAGTCTGGGACCGCCCCTCCGTACGCTCTACTGCATCTAGATTTATAAGAGCCGCAGATCCTCGGCACTGGTTTGGCACAAGACTTCCCGAGCAGGACAAGTAACCCACAAAATGTAGCCAGTAAGTATTAATGTTGAATTAAGTCTTTCTTGTGTGTCTGAACTGAAAGTAAACAAATCACGACAAATGCTGCCACAAAAACTAATCTGTGACTGTGAATTGGGAGTGCTTGGAAATAAAAATAAACAGTTTCTGGTTGTTTTCATGGTACACCAGCAGCAGTAGCAGCAGCAGATCCTTCCCTGGGTGACTAATTCTTTTACGCTGAATATATCTTATCCCGTGAATCTAGGTATCCAGGGCTGCTCACAGCTTTGCTTCTTGTTAACGAAGATGATGGTCTTAAAATGGTTTTACCACAAGAAACTTCCCCTACATGGAATATACCTGTTGTTTTCCCCTGAGGCCTCACACTGCCACTCTGAGGAGTAAAATGATAGATCCAGAGGGTTTACCACAGATCATGGGGAGACAATACAGGTGAGATACTGGAAAAAAAAATGCTTGAAAAAGGACATTTGTTATTAAACTGTTTTGGGTTCTGCGCTCATGTGGATGTTTAATGCCTGTTAAAGCAAAAATCTTTAAATAAAACAAGTTCTTTTTTTAGTCTAACCTGAAATAAAATGCTTGAATGTCTAGTGGAAGATTAATTATAGGCCGTCGGGGCGACAGAGCGTCAGCTTTCTTGTGAAACACTTCTTGCTTATCTTTGATTAACCTTTGGCATAAATCAGCCCGTCAGCGCTCCTCACATTTCATCACTGAGACACATGCTGCTGCGTCCATCGTCACGTTTTCATTCATTCATTCACACGTGACGAATTAGTCAGGTGAACTTTTAATATGTAACCTATTAAAAACTGCATTAATGTGACCCTGGGCCAAAAACTTTGTGTTTTCAAGGTTAAGCTTGTCAGAGTCCTTTCACTTTACTGAGTGGTTCCATTTTACAGTTTTACACAACTTTGTTTAATTTCAAACTTTAGATGTGTATAATTTTCCACATTTGGATCATTTATTCAAATATTCAGTGTGATATATTATTATGAATGAAACAAAACTCTATAAAAGCAGTAAAAACAAGCAGCAACATTACAGCATATATAATATACATGCATTATATCTAATAAATATATATTATATATTGATTTGTTATGGGCTAATCTATATAATAAGCATGTTTTTTTAACTTTAGGTGCTGATACTTCTGTAATTTTAAGAAAAGTTTCCAAAACCACATTGCAGTATACCAAAGTACTTAAAGGCTGAGCGTTGTTATACATTTTTATGTTTGATGATCAAATCACATAAATTTTTTTTTTTTTTAAATAAATGAATCTTGTGTTTACTTGTAAAAATGAACGATCACCCATGTTGTGTATTGTTTCAAATAATTAACAATCAGCAAGTCAACGAAAACTGCAGTAAATCACTCAGGTGTGGTACATGTTAAGAATTAAAGAGTAAATTATTGAATTTTAGCCTATTTATGTTAACTAAACAATGTGTCTGCTCCTGAGCTGGTGGAATAATCCTCTGTTAGGAGGATAAATTTGCACTAATTGTGCAGTTTCTAATAGCAACCGTCAGTCATTAATTCATGGAGTGTACAGTCATGTAAAAAAAAATAAAAAATAAAAAATGTTTTTAACAGGACTCAGTGCAGTCGTGTGAAAAAAACTAAGTACACCCTGACTTCTTCCATAGGAATTAAGAGGGTAGGTAGCAGCCAGGTGCTGCTAATCAAATGTACTTGATTAATATCCATTAGGAACTCTGAGTACCTCTATGAAAGCAGAGGTTTGGCAGTGGACATCTATTCTCAGGAGTGGACATCCCAGCAAATTCACTACAAGCAAAAAAACCCTCCAAGAACAAGCACTCAGACTCTACAAGCTTCAGTTAGCATGTCAAATGTTAAAGTTCACAACAGAAAACTTTGAAAAAGACTGATTAACTGTTGTTTGTTTGGAAGGTTTTCCATCTTCTCTGTAAAATGAATATGGCACAACAGCTTAGATTTCAAAGTTGCATCTGAACAAACCACAAGACTTCTGGGACGATGTCCTTTGGACAGATGAGACAACAGTGGAGATGTTTGACCAAAATGCAAAGCACCATGTTTGGCAAAAACCAAGTGCAGCAGGGGTTGATGATTTCAGCTTGTTTTGCAGTCACATGACCAGGGCATCTTGCAGTAATTGAGTCAACCATGAGCTCTTCTGTATACCAAAGTATTCTAGAGTCAACGTGCAGGTGTCTGTCTCACAGCTAAAGATTGATTGAAACTCCCAAGCATGGCATAAAATCTACAACAGGATGGATGAAAAAGAGAAGAATTAAGGTGTTATAATGGCCTGGTCAAAGCCCAGACCTCAACCTGACTGAAATGCTGTGCTGGGACCTGTGCATAAACAAATACTGGAAACCTCAATGAACTGAAGCAAAAAGCAGTGACCAAAATTCAGACAAATAGAAAGTTACTACTTCAAGTTAATGAAGTTTTACTTCAAGTTATTGCTGTTAAAGTTGGCTCTACGAACGACTGAATCATGGGGTATGCTTAGTTTTTCACACAACGGCATAAAGTCCTGTAAAACTTTCTTTTACACAACAATTTTTCCTCCTCGCTTGGTTTAATTATCTTCTGCTGCCAGGATCATTTGTTGGTATCAGGTGGGTCGAGTTTCTAATAGTTACTGTCAATAACTCACATACTGCTGGAGGACAGGGCCATAATACAGTCATGTGTGTATTTTGGCCTAGGACCCAAATACACATATGACTCTATTATGGTCAGTCATGTGTTTGACTGGCAGAAGAAGTGATGCAGATTGAGCTAACATGCACTTTCAGCACAAACAGCCTAAAGATTTATTCATTTATCATCTTTCAATAGAGATATTTCATGTTACCATTTAATACTTGCTGTGTCTGCTGTTCTTCATGTTATCGGTTATTACAAAAATCACAAATCAGTTGAGGACCTCCAATTAAACATTTAATATTTTATAGTAAGGCACAAAAATGTGTTTATCACCTGAAGTTCAACCTTGTGGGATCCCTATGCAGAGGTAGGTTTATTAATTTAAAGCAGCTTAAAAGTTATTTGAAAATATTTGAAATGTTTTAATCACAGCTTATTATTACATGTATAAGTCATATGATAGACCAGAACTGATTCAGTTGTTCATATATGTTTGTCTCAGTGAGCCACCATAAATTTTCCTGTCATTCATTCACTGGTGAAACCACAACTGTTCACATACCTCAGGGGTCCTCGTTCTCTCATACAGAGGGTCTGCTGAGCTTGTGACAGCCAGTCATCTCCTGTGTCACTGCCTCTCCACCCTAATATGGACACCCCAGCTCTTTATTTGGGGGTTTCCATGGCATTGGGGTGACGTGGGAGCACATGCCACGCATCAAGGTTCTCACCTTACTGGGTGGTGGCATGGGGGCAGATAGCCCGAGTCAGACAGGGCTGCGGAGCCTCGAGTGGGTGTGTGGCAATAAGTGATTGCTGTACACATGCTAAATCTATTCCCCTGACACCTCAGGCACTTAGCCTAAATATAAACTAACAGAGCAGCTACCCCCTGCTGCAGGCCAACCGCTGGCATGTGAAGACTCCAAGAAACGAATCACAAGACCCTGAACTCCCCCCGACACACCCTCTGTGGCTCTGCCAAGTCCAGGGACAGAGCTGGCCGGACTTTTCTCACAGTAATGTACAGTATGAGTTAACTTTTATGACCAAAACGTTTATCCAACACTGAGCTATTGAAGTGAGTATTGGTATGGTTGTCACTGCCCCTTTATAGCAGAAATTGTCTGTTTAATGGTTTAAAAGTGATTCTGTGTCATCAGCTGGAGTCAGGAATTAAAATCCCTTATTGTAACCATATAATACATTTTGGTGCTTGATATTAAAATATCAATAAAAGTGAAAATGCACTGCTCAATGTCTCCCCTTGTTTCTGTTGGCTGAGGCTGAGGGTCATGCTATGTGGGTGACTCTAAAGGACTTTGAAGAAGCGCAGACATGGTTCACACTGCTGCTCATTGAAGCTGATGTCAAAAATGAAAGATTTGCTCCTTTATTTCTGTAGCAGTGTTACAGAATAGGTGATAGAGAGGTTGTGTAATGTTGCTGGATGGGGTGTCGAGCGCCGCTGGGAAGCATAATTAAGTTTTCAACCAGCCTACCTCCCGGTGCCAAAACCTTAGCATGAGCTCCCGAGGAACACAGTTTACTCTGTGGTGGGCTGTGACCTCTAAGGGTAGATGTAAGCGAGAAAATCATTTCCCCATCAGAGTTTACAGAAATATCACGCTGTCAATTTCACAAGAGCCTCAGAGGGAGACGCTGTGTCCTGTTAAGTGCTCACTGGTTGAGGCCGCCACTTCTTCTTTTCAAGACTACACCTAAGGCAGCATTTGTTGTTATAAGCAGTAGAAGAAGATGGCGTGCAAGTTTCTCCGACCGAGGATCAGAATGACACCCAGAACAACCTGAGAATGTCTGAAGGACTTCTCTGTGTTAATTTAAGGTCAGCTATGGCCATTATTTTCTATATTAATCATCAAAATTATATACGGTATGAAAAATGGGTAATGTGTGTGTGAAATTTTTTTTTTAGCTCAATTACACAAATGGATGATTAAAAGTAAAAGACCTTTAATGAGTATGACTGAGCTTATTATAGAAAAGTATCTGTTTGTTCACCCTGTTCTCAAACGCATGAATGCTCCAAGTACATTTAATATATTGATGTATCAGGAGTTTTGAGATAAAAGGAGGCAGGTCTAATAAATAACTTTTCCCTGAAATATTTCCTTTCCCATCTTTCAAAGGGGAACAGCCACTCCTACTATTGTGGAGCACTAAATCTTATCTAGTTAATAAGAAGGCTCATTCAAGTCCAGCCAGATGTTATCAGTCACCTTCAGTCAGTCTTGTGCTGCTAAAGAGGGGCTTGTCTGAAGAGGAACTACGTGGATGTGTGTTTGTGTCATGAGATACAGCAGGAAGAAAAACAGGAAACACAAAGTGGTTTCAGTGGGTTCTTTAAATCAGGAGACAAAAATCCTTCCACACAGTGAGAATTTGTTTTTATTTTATTTTTTTAAATACAGCAAGACCAAAGTTACTGGTGTTTTAACACTGGGCGGTCCAGAGGTGGCTTATCTTTTTTAGAAAAAAAAGTTACAAGTTAAGGATTATACAAAACGCAGCGCTTCTGCCATTAGTTCTTCATATCTTACATGATTATCTATTTACAAATCAGGCTTAGAGCTACAGAACTGATGTTACACATTTACTCAGATTTCTATATTTACAACTTTATACACAAATCCGCTGTTAGACCCGTCCTGCTGTAAAGAGAGAGAGAAAAGCAAAGTTAGTGACACTGAATCAAAACATTTTTACTGATCTGTCACTAAAAAAATATCCAAGATTTTGTTTTTTAAATTTACCTATAAGCTGTTTAGAAGGGAGTTGTTAATGGTTTCATACACTTTGTTGTAAATGTCTTCCTTTGAAGTCATCCCATCAAGGTACTCTGTACAGAAATAAAGGAGTATGAGAGCATTTCTGGTCACTGGTTGGTGGTTAAATGTAGTTTTTTTCTTAGATCTGTGGATAGGTTGATGGACGAATGTGGGCATGCAGAGTGTCATTTATATTTCAAGAGCAAAGCACTGGGTTTACAAACCTATTCTGTCGCAGTTGTCCTCCATCTCTTTCCTGTGTTTCAAGTACATGGGCCAGACGTGGCCATCGAACAGGCCGGCTGGGTCAGGGACGGTGTATGTCCTTGTACTGCAGAGAAAAAGAGACCCGCATCAGTGTGGGGTTGTTGTGTTATTAAAGACTGTACTTTGGTGTCCAGCTCTTAAGGGGATTCTGTTAAAGTCACTGCAGGAACTTGTTACCTTCTCCTCCGTTTGCACTCCTCATAAGGAATGGAAATGTAGAAACATTTGTCATAGACATCAATAAGAGGCCTGCGGAGAAAGCAGAGGTCAGATTACTCAAAAGCTTTAGAGGTCAGGAGGTTTGTGGGTCACAGTTTAGAAAAAATGAGTAAGGTGCTGGGAAGCCCACTTGTAGTTGTAGATGAGGAACCCCTCCACGATGAGAATGTGGATCCCCTTCTCCTCTGCTTCAGGTGACAGGCTCACGCCGTGTGAGCGGGCAAACTTGACGGGGTTCTCCTGCCAGCCTTTGACAGTGTTGATCATAGCCTCCATGTCCAGAGCGGTGATCACTGATACAGAACAAGTAGAGAAAAGAGAAGAGCACATTTTACCACACATGAAACCAACACTCCTCACCAATGTGCTTTAACACACATTAGTCACGGTTAGTGAATGTCTCTAGCATCCACAGAATATTTGATTGAATATCACAAAGTTTAGGATTGATTGGTTACCAAACTAAAGAAATGTGCAGGAAAGAAAGAGTACATTACTGCATGGTTTTCCTACGCGAAATCCATTCTTACCATCCCACTGTCTAAAGCCGTCCTCCCCGACTTGTATTTGATCGGGTTTCTGAAATAACAGTCACCAATAAAACATTGCTGCAACCTAGTAACCAGTCGGAACTGATCACACCTGGACAGGACAAGTCAAGGACTCGTCTCCACCAAAAGTGAACACACGGTGACGGCTTTCGATGCGGCTGAATTAGTTTCCCAACGTTAGGCTTAGAAAATCTGACATTTTCTTTATCAAACCTGAAAACTATTCTGGAGGGTACTAACGCTCGTTGTCGCCTCATCTTGATGATGAAACATGCTTTGAGATGGAATATCTTGATTCTGCGAAATAGAGATTCTGATTTGTCTTCAAAAGGCTTTAAAACATTTGAGGGGAAAGTTTAAGAAAAAGGCTTTCGACGTCAGTCATCCTTTACTGACTGTAAGTGGAACATGTAAAGATGGCTGTGGTAAAAATAAGACTTTCTGGCTTCTTTTACTCGAAGTGAGGATTTAAGTCTGACTTTAAGTGGGGACGCTCAGCCCTTTCATTGGCTGTCCAGGAGACAATCAGCCAAATGCATTACTAGGCTACTGCCATGACAGGACATCTGCAGGTCAGACTGATGGTTTATTTCTGAGCACAAAATGTCTTCAAGGACAAATTTTAAAGTAGCGAATGACATATGAAAAATAAAAAAGCCTTGCAATAACTCAACTTTAATGCCATTAAATTATTACTTTAGCATTCAAGTTAACTTCAAAGGAGAAAAAAATAAAATACTTTCATGCATCTTACCTTGAAAAAGTCATCCTGATGCACCACACAACAGTTGGGTAATGTCTTTAGTAGTCTATTTGTCAGAGTGGTCTTCCCACCGTTGGTCACTCTGAAATGGGTGCCACTTAGATTTTTTTTTCTCTCAATTTCCATAAATAAACATCTAGATATATAAAAGAAGACTTACCCTCCTATGCCAATGATGAACTTCATTTTTTCTTATTTCTTTCCTGTATTGGTCACCTCTGGAATTCAGTAAATAAAAGCAGGGAACCCAGCCAAAGCAAACAGTCTCTAAAAGGCTCCTACTGAAAACCTTTCCCTTCTCCTCTTAAACAAATGTTCCCCCCTTTTACTACTTCATTGATAGACAAGTCTTTGCCGTGCATTTAAAGGATTTGGCTGCAGTGTCACAGCCTCCCAAACCAATCAGCGTGCTTTGTCTCGTAGCCAATAAGGTGCCACTTCACAGTCCACGGCACCAATGGGGCAGGACTCGGGAGCCTCACAGCTTCGTGAAGGCAAAGCCCACAATTTGCACCTGCTCTGAGGAGTCAGTGAACACCAGCCAATCTAATGCATGAATAATCCCACACCCAACACACTTCTTAAAAGAAGGAAGCTGTTTGTTTTGTTCTAAAATTTGGGATGCATTTTTGCAAAAACCTAAAAGCGTTGGCATTTAAAAGTAGGCTGTGATTTACATGCAGAGGACATTTCTCATAAAGGAAGAAACCATCTAGCGAGGGATTAGACTGTAAAAATCATATTTCTCAGATAACTTTTAAGCTGCTTCCATATCTATATCTATATATATCTATATCTATATCTATATCTATATCTATATCTATAGATATATATATTCCAAGCAATCTTCATCACAGCATAGTGCAGAACCTGTGATTTTAAGGGGGAATTTTCCATGCATAGACAGCTCTGGGTAAATGAAAACCAGGAGCACTATATTTAGGCGGCTGTGTCTGACTGCTGCGTCACGAATATTTCTGATGCAACTAGTTGGAGTAAATGGCAGCCAGCCATGTGACCACAGTGTCTCGAGCTACAGGTATGATAAACCACGGCTATTTTTTTTAAGTTAAGCGCCCGCTGCTTATCAATTCAGATTGTCACACATTCCCGGATGTGTGCGGAATAAACTTGCGTTCATTTTGTTTGCACAGTATTTGAGCAATCTCTGTTACTACTGCGCTCTTCTGTGTAGGTGGTGAACTCTGACCTGGAGATACAGGAGCACATGGTCTTTTTGCCAGGAAAGTCTCAGTGGAAAAGTGATGCCTCACACAAAGTTAATGACAGGTCTGATGTTGTGTAGTAGTTTGGCATTAGTAAACAGAAAATGTTACGTATGCGTAAGAACCTGAGAGTACAAATCTGTTCCATATAGGGGATCAAACCATCTGGTCTAGCACAGGGAAGCATGTGGTGCACATACGTTTTCCATCCTGGAATCAAAAGACAGACTTACCTTTGCTCTAAATTTGGCTTTTTAAATATATGTCCATATGCTCGTTACCAGAGCTTATACACTGGAAGACAAAAAGGCAGATTCTTGTCTTCATTTCTGTATATCTGTAATAAATCTTTTAGTTTACCTCAGCATGAGGACTGAAAGCAGAGACAAGCAGCTAGTCTGGTTCTCGCCAAAACTTGCACTTGCACAAAATTAGTAAATAACCAGATCTGCAATGTCTATTTAGTTTTAAGATGCCCCCAAAAATAAAAAATGCTATTTTGTGGTTTCAGAGAATGTTGCATAACTCCTTCTGGACAACATGGATCTGGAAAATCATTTCATCATCCCAAAGTCAGTGGTCAAAAACTCTTTCCAAGCATAGATTTGTTTGCATACAGCAGTGTTATTCGGTCAGCTTTAGAGGTGGTGGTGAACTTTGTACAGAGGCAGGCTGTTTCCTGGTGCTTCAAGTATTAATACAAAATCTAAATGTGTTATGGCGCCATGCCTTTGTGTGTCAGGCGTCTTTTCATTCCAATCTTATGGAAAAAGAAAAAAAAAGTAATAATTTAACTCAAGTAGTTTCTCTTTCACATCTAAATGATTGGATTTACAGAATAGAATATAAACATTATTAAAAAAAAAAAAAAAAATTCTAAGTTTCTAATTGGTCATGTATTGTGCACATAAACAGAAACGGGTCACTCCAAGGGCATTAAGACCTCCATAAAAAGCAGCACAGGACGGTCAGGTGACATCCACTGAACACCCCCAGACGATTATCCACGTTAATAACTCAACTGCCACAAACATTCTGGACCGAAGCTGAATACACGCACCCGCAATAAAAGGATGAAAATATAAGCTGCAACATACATGAGTGAGTCTGTCCTTCTGTTCTCTTCTGTTTTAGGAGTCAAGGCTGAATGCGGGGGACGAATAATCATGACAAAGCTTGCTTTAGATCACTCATTTATTATAGTTTTGTTTTTTTTTTTACAAACAGTGAATGGCACATTTTCATAAATAACACTAAGCAATTCATTTAACTCTCTTATTAAATAGATTTCTTTTCATTTGTAACAATGTTTCTTCCCATCTTGCAAAATTACTTTTTGAAACTTAACAAATGTAACAAAGACAGGAAGGATATAAACAAGCATGCCACCTGCATATTCAACTCTGGAAAACTTGAAAACACACTTTTTGCATCAGAAACATCTAGGAGGAGCGATATCATTGCACTTCTTTTTTTCAGCAAATAGCCATTAAACCAAACAATACCAATGCCGTCTGTGTGCAAACACTTTTTTCTCCAAAATATATTACAAATATGTACAAAATGCTCCCAGCAAGTCTTTTCATTCAGGCATAGGCAAAGTCATGCTGTAGGTAAAGGTCAACTTGACATGCAGGACAGTTTTTGATTTAACTAAGCTGCGATGCTTTGGTGTAACTGAACTTTAAGTTGTTAGAAGCAAGCATGTCACTTGAAATAAGAGGAATATTGAGGAATGATTGTCCTCTGGCTAATAGATCCATTTAGGGGAGTTAATCCCAGCTGAGAAGCTTGCGGGCTTCCGTTTTAACGATTCCCCCTCGCGCTCTTCAGTTTAAAGCTCTGCAAGGCAAATACAGAAAGTTTAAGTCTCGCTTTAATTCTGTCAGTCACGAAGTCTCATGTATTGCAGTTTTTAAAATTGGCCGTGTGTCAGTGAGCAGCAGTCAATCTAAACTACTTGACACATATCAGGTTTGACCATTCATTTTTTTCCCCTGCTTCCTCTGCTGGCATTTAGTTAGGGGACAGTCCCCGTGTCCATTCCCAAGATGTCAGCCAGTCCACTGGCTGGCATCTCGTTTGATATATGAGGGCCTATAGGAACAGTCAGCAGGCGGGGACAGGTTCTAAAATAATCCACTTCACCCGCCCTAACCCATCCCGGCTGGCTGCGGCAGGCATTTCACCCAGTTTATGACAGGCTCGGCGGGGCAGATCAATTTGCCCAATAAAAATAGAATTGATTGGTTGCACGCAGGCAGGCCTGAAGAGACGAGCAGCTGTGCTTTATGTAACACGGGGGTGATGTTTGAGGATTGAGTAACGTTTCTTGGATCCACGCACAGTCAGAATTTAAAGAAGTTAAACATGACTTGGCAAAGATGAAAATGAGTTGGACGGGATGAGTGACAGCAGTCAGTCAGCAGTGTATGACATGTTCCTGTTCAGCGTCCACCACTCTCAGATAAGGACTGTAAACTTGGGAGGAAACTGTAGCACAATTTTTGCATTTTTAGATCAAAACCTCATCAAACTCAGCATAAAGTGGGAGACTGTTTTCTTTTGCACTGCACAGACTGCACTGTTTCAAGGAATTGGAGATCTTAGAGTCTGTATCATAGTAAAATTTGGATCCCACTGCCCCTGAACAGAAAGCTGACCCTTTGGGCCCAAGACAGGCCATCATCCAGCATGTGATTTACTGTATCGTGTCTCTTTAGCACAAGTAAGAAGATATGTGCAGAAAAGAACATTTCCATGTATGTCAAAGATTAATTACTGTGGGCTGACATTACAAACCAACCTGGAGAGTTGATGCAGGGGCACTCAGATGGATGAGTCCCTTACCTTAATGTCAGATGTCACGGCCAACCTCTGCTATCATTGACTTCGGCCTGGAAATAACAGATTAAAATTGATGATAAATAAATATAAATATGTTGCTTGGTCGTCTAAACCATGTTAGGCTGTGTTGCTTAATCATATCTATATGTCTGCATAAGTTCACGCGTTCACAATCATTTTAAAGAGAAGCAACACACTGATCAATTTGGTATTCGACCTCTTACATAATATGTTCTTCATTCCAATGGAGGAAGTTGTTTTATTTTTATTGCTCTAATAGATGAAATATAAAATCAGTGCTTTCAGGCTTCTTGCAGCCACGGGATTTAAGTGCAACAATAAATGAGTACTTTTCCATATTGTAGCTGCATGCACTGTAGGACTGTATGTACTACAAAATTGGGTCACCTTTCTTTGGGGAGAGTTGAATTACTCTGCTGCTGGTCTTGCTCAAGTCTGGAGGAGAGGCACATAGTAGTAACATGCATGTTTAAATGGGCATGTGTAAACAAAAGAAATTTAAATACAAAATCACTTGAAAACATGTGACTCACCTTTCCTTTTGTGCTCTTATCTTCTCATCGTCATACCTTTAAAAAGAGGGAATAGAAATTCAGATGATGAGAAATTATGTAACATCCTTCTAACCCGTGCTGAAGTACAGCACAGTGAAAAGTTCATCGCTCTTTGTCAATGCAGCTCATAAGTAGAGACATGTTAAAAAGAATGTTTGTAAAGGAATCTGCAGTCCTGTAATAAAATTCAATCACTTGTAAAGCACCTTTAACAGCAATAACTCAAGCAAATCATTTCCTGTATGACTTTATCAGTCTCTCACATCACTGAAGCGGAATTTCAGCTCACTCTCCATTACAGTGTTCCTTCATGTCATTGAGGTTTACAGGCATTTGTTTATGTACAGCTCTCTCATGGTCCTTCCACAGCATTTCAATCAGGTTGAGGTCTGGACTCGATCCTTTTCTTTTTCAGCCATCGTGTTGGAGATTTGCTGCTGTGCTTGGGATTACTGTCCTCTTGCATGACCCAGTTTTGGCCAAGCTTTCGCTGTCAGACAGTTGGCCTCACATTGACTCTAGAATAATTTGGTAAGGCGGTCTTAATGGCTACAAGGTGCAAAATACCCAAATCATCACACCTCCACCACCATGCTTGACAGTTGATTTGTGGAGTTTAATTTATCCAAATGTGGTGCTGTGTATTATGGCCATTTGGTCTAATCTGTCCAAAGGACATTTTTCCTAAAGCTGTACTGCCTGTTCTTTTAAGAAAGAAGAAACTTTCTCCTGGAATCCTTCCAAACAAGCAACACTTATTTAATCTTTTTCTATTTGTGTTATCATGAACTGTAACATTTAACATGCTAAACAAAGCCTTAAGAGTCTGATATGTAACTCTTGGGTTTTTTGCAGTTTCTCTGAGCATTGCATGGGAAGATTGTGGGGTTGTGTTAACATTTGATTAGCATCATGTATTCATTTCTATGGAAGCAGTAAAGCTGCGTTTGGTTTTCCACAGACCTGCATGGAGTCCCATGAAGACTTTCTTTTGCGCACGACAGTGGAAAAGTTTGTCTGATGTTGGCTCTGTTTCTTCTTGTCTAACTATGCACTGCAGTTCGTCCAAAGCCTCAATCATCTTTTGAATTTGTTTTAAAATCAGTGTGAATATTCACCATCTGGACCATTAATAGCTGCTGTAGTTCAATTTTAAGCATTCTTGCACAGTGAATGTGTACTCAGAGCTGCAAAGCCCATGTTGGATGTTTGATATATTTTTCATTTCTTTCCGTGAGGCATGTTGTAACTTTACTACATATATAAAGTGTTTTTTAAATATTAATATTATTTTAATCACCTGCTGTTTCATCTGCACAAGTCCAAGTAAACAGTGAGAAGTAGGCATTTAAACAAATGTGAAACACTGTACATCAGTCTTAATTATCCATAAACACTGTCTCATTGGACTGTCTGAATTCTTTCAAGATGTCAGGATTTGGACAATGACGCATATTTTTTAGTTCTGCCTCTGGACATCATATCACAATAAAAGGTTAATGATGTGACCAAAGTGCAGACTTTCAGCTTTAATTAAAGGAATTAAACAAAAGTATTGCAAAAATAGTTTAGGAATTAAAGCAATTTTTTTATATTCCCTAATTGTCAGAGAGTCAGAGGTGACTGGACAATAGACTAACAACAGTTTCATGGACTCTTCCCTCTTTATTCCATAACAAATTAAGCAGATAACAGACCTCAAAGCTTGCAAAGCACAGTATAAGCCATGAAAGACACTTGCAGCATCTCAACAGGGACCCTTGGTGGCTGAGAGTACTTACTGCAGCACACATTCAGGAATCTGCACGTGCTCCATGGGGATAATCTGACCGAGTTCCTCCAGGGTGTGAACGTAGCGGATCTTATTCATGAACTTCACACTTCAAAAAACATAAACAACATTCGGTCACTGTCACAAATTAATCCTGCCCCAAAATATATGTGCATTCAGCCACGTAGCACAACGTACGTGCTCTGATTATGTAACAGCAACACTTTTCTCTTTTTAACGATTTGAATGTATGCGATGTGACAACTTTAAAATACTCCAACCTATTTTTCTCTCTCTCTCTTTTGTTTTTAGATTTGCTGAGAGACAAGCTTTCACGGCCGGTAAAAGAGGAGATGCGTCATAAATATACCTAATGAAGGGTCTTGAGATGGCCAGGACAGTGCGGATGAACCATGTTGGGTGAGCGATGATGAGACACTTTAGATTCTTCCTCAGTCTACAGGAAACAATCAGAGTTCATTAGAATCCCCATTATAACTTTTAACTGCATGAAATCCCATTTATATTGATTATCTTCATCTCTAACATCAAGAAAATCCTCAGCTTCACATTCTTCTAATTTTCCAAATCGTTTTCCGAGTTATTTCTGACACTGTTCGCCTTACTTTCTGTCTATCATCTGGTAGCATCTCTTCAGCCAGCTGATGCCAGGCATCTTCCTGCGAGGAGTCGCTCCATTCAGGTAAACAATCATGTAATCCTCTGCCACCAGCAGCTCCAGGCTGCTCACAACATACCTGAGAACAGACATGAACAACCTCCAATTGTATATGAAAACGGCACATAAAATTCCCTCATTGGATTTATGATTAAAAAGAGTTCTGGTATCTTATTTGTGGAGTTAAAATGATCTTTCATTTAAAGGGGATCCATTACACTCATTTCCAGCTCCATTTTTGTTATTACTCTTGTTGGACTTTTGTGGCTTTGCATGATTAGCATTTACAAACAATTCTTATATATCTTGTATTGGCTCCTTGAAGCAGCTTCTCAGTTCATCCCATAAACTGTACCTGCAGGATGTCACACTTTGATTAGTGAGGCCCTGTGTTGAAGCTTTAGGCCGAGCATTTTTGGCATCACCATTTGATGTTTTGAAGCCAAAAATGTTGCCCAAGGCCTGCCCTGATGCATATCCTGCTTTAATTTTTTAATTTTGACTGTTATGGAGACCACAAAAATTACAAAATGAACATCATAATGTTGTGTTTAATTGGTCTTGAGACCATCAGTTAAAACTTATCGGGCACACGGCTGTGCAAAAGTCTTGAGTTATCCCTGGCTTAATTTTTTGCTTGGAAAATGTAAATAGATGCAAGGAATAATTGAAATGTGCAAACGGACGTGAACTGCTTAACAAAAACACATTCCTCTGAAAATGGTCAAATACAAAGACTGCACTAGAAAATAGTGGAAAAGCAGGCGATGTTGATGAAATATTTCACAAGATCACTTTAAAAAATTAGAAGAAAGTCTGGTGTGAGTGGTGTGTTTTCTGGTGTCTGTGTGTAGAGCTGCTGGGGGGTCTGTGCTGGTTAACAAATGTTACCGGTCTGGTAGTTACTCCTGGGTGGGTCTGGGGCAGGCTTGGGGACTTGGGGCTCTGGGGGCGTGCTACCTCTGGGCAGGGATTTTGGCTGGACCTGGTGGCTGGTGTGTCACTGGGATTGTGGATTGGTGCATGCACTGAGGCTCGGTCCTGGCCCAGGGTTGTTCGGTGTATTGGTGGAACATGGGGTCTCTTTAGCTGTCAGAGAGGTTTTTACCATCTTTTTGCAGGTTCTCTCTACTTTTGAGGAGACCACTCTGCAGGGATCTACCAGAGGTGGAGGATGGACTCAGTTGGGTTTCTATTGGCTTATGTAGTGTAGAAGTTGCCTGAATGTTGGGGTGGGTGTAGATCAGGCGGAGTGAGGCACACACACTCCTGTTCTCAGCCTCTAGCTGTCCAGGGCTGGAGGCTGGGAGGAAGAGCTGGCTGTCTGGTCAGGGTCTGGGCTGGTGGGCTGCTCTGCTGCTGCAGGGGCCAGGGAGGTCTGCTTGTCTCCACCCCAGAGTGAAGGAGACCATCTCCTGGGTCTGCGGGCTGATTGCTCCTCTGGGGGTGTTGGTGCCTGGACCTGAGAGTGTATCGGGAGTGTGCGTATGTGTACGGCGTCCATTTCTGTGTCTCCATTTTGGGTGTGTGTGTGAGTGTCTGTATTTCTGTGCATGAGGGTGGGAATGCATGCATATGCTTGTGTTGTCCTGTTTGTTTATGTCTATGTGTCAGGTTAGGTCTCCACCTCTCTTAGAACATCTCAGGCTAATAATGCTCCACTTGTGAAAATAAATCTGTTTGGCATTTTATGGCCTTCATACGACAATTCTGATTTCTACACTGCTGGAAAAGACAGGGGGAGAAAAAAGGAGAAGAAAGGGGTGTCTCAGTATTGGAGGCATTTACTGAGGTCATAGGACCAGAGGACTCTTCTCTAGAATCTGAACTCAGGAGTGCCACCTGCTGGCTATTAGAAATAATGGCACAGATTTCAGCCACTTTACTGGCTTAAGGCCTCAACATGATGTCTGTTTTTTTTTCTAAACAAGCTGTACTTCATCAGAAGCAAACAGTTTGAGCTCCCTTTAACATCAGGGGGGTGGGGCTTCCATGCTCACAGCCAGGGCAGTGTGACTGAGATGACCATATAAGGATATCCTCTCTTACTGACATCACACAGAAGCCAAAAGTAGAACAAGCTATCTTGAGCAGTCTGAAATCTGGGATCACCAGCTCAAACTTTAATATAAGCTCTGCCATTGCAGCAGTACAGATATATATAACATAAAATGAGGAAAACCATAACAGGTCCACTCTAATTTTAAGAATTATTTGACACATTATTTTACATCCTCATTGGACAGGAGACTTTCTATATTGGAGCTGTTTAATTGTAAAGTGAAAAAAGAATGAAGTCGGCTCGTCGCCATGTGAGAAAGCAGAAAGGATCTTACAGGAAGAGGTTTTCCATGATGTATGTATAGTCGTCACAGCTGCTGTCAGGAAGGTAGCAGGCTGCAAACACGATGATGGCATTCAGACCTTCCCCATAATATCCTGACAGAAGAGAGAGATGCAGTTGCTCCAGTTGTAGCGTCAAATTATCAGCTGTATTATTACGATTACACATGAAACACCAATAACTACATTCAAAAGAGATTTTCCTTTCTTGCTACATTTATTCATTGATGCATTGCTCATTTATAGTTTATACATTAACAAACAGCCTCACAGTTTACTTGGATTAACTGATGAATATTTTTTGCTTTCCCTTTTTTCCTTTAAGGCTTTCGATCCCCCTTGATAATCTATTCTTCCTTTCTGCTGCACAAAAAAAATTTGGATACCTAAATCAGGGAGAACTGATATAAATCCATCAGTCATTACGAGTCAGGATTTAATCTTTTTAACCTGCAACCAGTGATAGTTTTCATTTAATTTACAAGCGTCACGTGGCAGGTAAGACGCGTAAATGTGTCTGTACTCTTTTACATTTCACCTACTTTTTACATTTAATACCAGGAAGTGGGCCGATAAGATTTATAACAGCATAGCCGTCCTAAGGAATCCATTTGGGGAAATAGTCTAACTAACCTCCATGTGTGACCACCCTCAGGTACGGTCTGATGACCTGCATATCGATCCGTTGCTCCTGGTCGCCAATGATCACTGTTCGCCACAGACGACCTGACGAGTCTCTCTCCTCTTCGCTCTCACCTGGGAGACGCTTAGCAGTAGCCACAGGTGTGTCGTCTGGAAACAAGGTGACACCAGAAGGCAGCTGCTCACAACACATGTAACCAACATGAGGCAGAGCTGGCAAAGGGAAATGAACCTTTTCAAAGCTATAAATCATGATTTATGATGACATTGAGCATACAAATGTAAAAAGTACTCAAAGGTCTTTTTACAACATGTCTAATTCATAAAAGCACCTTTTTCTTCATCTAAGTGCTTCTATCTAACATTCAAACAACATCTTGGGGGTTCAGCATCTCGCCTGCGGATACTTTGGCTGACTGGAATTGCCTGGGATCAAATCACCATTCTTCCGATTAGTAGATGATCCGCTCCACCTCAGAAGCAAAAATAAAGTCCATATTTGTCAATGTGAACAACAATATTGCCAAAGTAACTGCGCATAACCTGGTGCAATTCTAATTTTCCCTTCTTTGTAAAACTGAAATCATAAAATCCTAAATTTGTCCACCTCATTTACAATGCAAGCTTACTCTTCAGCTCACCTTTATATCAAATATGTGGTACTGGCCTGTTCAGACAGCTCAGAGGCCACACCAGCAACAACATACAATACAACTACTCAACATGACTGACAGAGACAACGCCTTTGAAAAGAACATAGAAACCTGGCTGACGTCTCACCTGGATGCTTGGATGAGCTGCAAACACAGAAATGTCAACGATCACTGCGTGGCTGAAGCACACAATCAAAAATATGGTACCAGAGAGCAAAAATATCTGCTCCCCTTGGATGTGACCTTCTTGCTGTGCTAAAATTAAATAAACAAAAAAACTGCTCGGCTCGGTAAAAACTCATCCCGAAAGGATACACAGACCCAGCAGCTATTTGTTTTAAACCAGCACGATCAGTCAAAGCTGGAAGCACAGATTTAGAACAAGAAAATCCAGAGGAAAAATGACTAAAAGAGATGTGAAGAAGGAGATGCAGCAAAGGATAAAAGCTTCACCAAAGGGCTCCTAACCAAAGCCCCTGCAGAGGTGAACGAAAAGCTACTACCGCTTAGAAAAAGCTGTAACTTCTGGACCGGAGCTGACCACTGACTGTACTTGCATTCATGTAGTGCACAGACACGAAAGCCTCCCTTATACCTAGGACCTGGAGGATCATTTGTAACCCCTCACTATATTGTAAAACTACTACAACTCCAGAGCATCACAGAAGTTGGGATTGATAATGTTAGAGCCACCAGCTACCAGCCTTAAATTAGTGTTAAGGCTAATTTGAACTCTCTTTGGCTTTTCTCCTTTGTTTAAATCAACACACAGCACAATGTCATATCATGTTTTATGGTTTTATGTTTTTAGAGTATGTGTCATTGTTTTCATTGTTATACTGTGTGTGTGTGTTTAATAGTTATTGTCTTGTTTTTAGCTTGTGTTAATAAATGTGCCTCTATTCTACATTTGTTCTAGTTTATTACAACAACCATATAACACTATATCATTACATAAAGATTGTGTGTAGTTTGCCAATTTGTCCTCATTATATGTGCTAATAATTTCCCTACAGAAGTTTTTGGATGCTAAATTCTAACATGCATGTTTTACCTTAAATATCTCACCCCACTGACCACCTACATGTTTCTAAAATAAAAGTCTGTCTGACCTTCCCACTCTAGCTCGTTGCCGTTGTTTATGAACTCCAGTGAGTCAGTCTCATCAGGAGTCTCGATGTCATCAACATTGATGTCCAGGTCGTCGGGCGTTTCCAGGAAGTCATCAGAGAGCACCGACCCCTCACTCTGATCCAGAGACAGGTTCATGTCGGGGGCGACCAGCGTGCGACGCTTACGTTGGGTCATGGATTCGCCAACATTCAGAGTGGTGGGAGGATCTAAGACACCATGTTAGGAAAGTATGGCTACACCTTATAAATATAAACATGCGTGTGTCTGTATAAAATATAATGGTGTATATTTAGTCCACTTACTGGTCCTGCTATCAGAGAGGCCACATGCATCTCCATCCTCTGGCAGTGGCCTGCAGGGAAAGACATGAATGCAGCATAAATAAACAGTTAAATTAGAAATAATTGTACATACATAGGAATTATATCTGGCTTAATGTTTTCCTGCTGCCAAGTAATGATTGTTTTGGCTGTTATATAATTGTATGTTATAAGCACAACTGTTTAACTAAATAAGCTGCGATGATGGAAACCACTAAAAAACCATGAAGTACGAACAGTCATTCTCAGCATTTTTCTCTTTGTTTTTAGAGAGGCTGCAATGTGAGACCTGATTTAAATATTTTTCGCCCTGTTGTTTGAGAAAGCAACACCAGCAATTACCAACTCCCCTCTGATTTTATAATAGGACAGCTGAAACCTCGGTGAGGAGCTTAACAGGCTAGATTAGAGTGCACACACATATGCAGACAGGCAATAACACAGACTTGCATGCACAGACAAACACACCCTGAAACACCACAAGTATGGACTGATGGAGCTGCTGGATAATTGCTGTTATTAAATTGTCAGTAGCTATGTAGAAGCAAGGTTAGGACGGCACCGACAAGTATTCAAGAGCGAATTAAGCAGCGGGGAAGAGAAAAACAATTTTCATTGTGAAAGCATTTGTTTCTAACGCAGACCTCCAGGTCTGAAATTCCCTCAGATGAAACACAATATTTCACTTCTCCTGCCTAATATTCCACCACCATAATTCGTGTGAAGTCATCCTGAGATATTTTTAACCTTGTTAAACACACAAAAGCATTTTTCAGACATTCACAGGACTTTGCTGCATGTACTGTGTGTGAATGTGTTTGGAAGATAATGAAGGTTTCTCTGATCAGCTTCTAAAAGCAGGTTTCCTCTGCTGTCAAAGAAAGATTTTGGCCAGCAGTAGAGCGAGTGGCTAGTCTCCCATAGCTTGGACACTGTGAGGTATTTGACTGCTCCTTTTTTCCCATCTGCTGGTTGCTATTTTGTTCGCTGACTTGCTACAGCCTCATCACATAACACCTGATGACTACATCATGGAAAGTACACACCTGCTTCCTTTCTGCCCTCCGCGCACTCACACAACATGTGACAGACTTTCCATCGAAGCTCGATCTCTTTGCAAAAGCTTCTGCACAAATCAGACAAACTGCACGCACAAACACAGACTGTTTGTTTCTCTGTCTCATACCTGGGGAAGTCCTCATCCTGCCACTCGTCCTTAACTTCCATGCTGTCCATGCGTAAAGTGGCTTCCGCTGTACCCATCCTCTGACAGCGAGGATGGGCTTCAGCTCGCTGTAATAGACAAATAAATAAAAGAATTCATCGAGCCGTTCACCAGGAAGTTCACCGAATGGTTTAACACACTGCTAAAACATTCAGTCGTTGCAGCCTTATTAAAGTAGACACTCCACCCAAATTACACAACCTGAATGATGTCTTCTTCTGGCTTCTCATGCTTGCCTTTATTACAAACTGAAAGTGTGGAGATAGATGAGCGTGGCTGCTTAATGATCAGGATTTAACATAAAAAAAGTTTTAAGCCACTACCTATTTATATTTAGCTTCCAAGGGAGTTTGTTTATCTCTTTGTTTGCTTAGACGCTTAACCTAACCTGTCAATCATTCAGGCATTAAAAAGACACCTAACTCAAGGGACGAACCAGTGTTGTATCACCACTTAAAAGAAAATCTGGGGAAGAACCAGTTTTAAATGATGTATTTAGGCACTTTGTTACTAGCAGCCTGTTGCAAAACACATAATTTGTTCCAGTTTCTTTGGTTGAATCTATGAAAAATACCACAGATATCACCATCTGACAGACATAAAATACAATTTTTGCACCAACAAGGTGTTTCCCCAAAAGCTATTAGATGAAAGCGCTGCATATCTCGGGATGCTTTGCTAAAAAAAAATTGAGGAAAATGATCATGTGGAGGTCAAATGAAGTAGCAGACCTAAAATCTATCTGCAGATGAACAGCATCAGAAAGTCATGTTCTTAAAAAATGAAAAAACAAAACAAAACAGAAAAGACGTGACACATAATATGAGAGATGGATCTGGCCTCTAAGTTGATGCATCTCTCGCTCACTGACGTCTCCTCAGAAATGACCTCAGTAGAAGGGTGGCTGCACGAAACCATTCTTAAGGAAGGGAAGCAGGGAGAAAAGGCTGGGATGTGCCAAATTACACAAGAATTAGACTGAAAATCATCCATAACAGGTTTTATGGAGGGATGAATGTATAAGGTCAGGGGAGCAATATAAGAGTGTTTATAGTCATTTGTAAAACATGGTTGGGGCTGAATTTCAGCCGGTGGTGTTGGGAATTATGTCAAAATTGATGGAATCATAAATGCAGAAAAGAACCATCAGATTTTGATCCAGCATGCAAGGCCATCTGGAAAATGTCTGATTGGAAACAATATAATTTTTTTCAGCATGACACTGATCCCAAACACACTGTAAATGCTGTAAAGCACACTTGGATAGAAAAAAACACACACACAACTTCAGTATGTAGCTGTTGCACTAAAGTACTTTAGCATATCATAAATAGGTGAAGCAATGGACTCAGAGGTTTTAGAGACTGGAATTGGACAATCAGGAAAGCAGAGTAGATGCATTGTCTTGTTTGTGTCGGGCAGACTGTATTTAAAGAACAAAATCTGAACCCAAGAACAATTTAGCCCTAAGTGTTCTGTAGTTAAATCTCAGAAATAACAGTTTGGCATAACCAAGTCCCAGTAGGTTTCCTTTCCCATGATCCCTGGGGAGGGCGACAGAAATAAAACGTCCAATTGCTCACAGTACACATTCTCAGCGCACAACAAGCACGTGCTTCTGTAAAGCAGATCTTGATCTGAGCTTTCATATTATATAGAATCAAAGCAGAAATCTCCCTCCATGACATCATGCTCTATATTTGGTATTTGATGTAAAGGTTCACAGTGTTTTATTTATAGCAGCCTGACCATCAGGAATTAGTCAAGCACAAAGTAAACATCATGTGTAAGTCTTGTGTCTCCCTATGTCACTCTCCTAGCCAGAGTTCACCAGGCTACAGACGCAGACTTTACTGTGATCCATTTGTCCACTGGGTTGGCACTGATGTGTGGAATAAAAAAACAGCAAATGTGGGCTAAAAGGTGCAGGTCCTCCGGCTACATGTTCCTGGTACAGCTGCAATGTGAATGGATTCTAAATGATCGAGAAAAGTGGTATTTGCACTCCATCGCCTAATGAGAAAGTTGCAGTGTTTGGTGCAGATTTGATGAGGAAATCCTTAAATGCCATTTTAACTGAGACCTTTCTGGTTAAATTACATTTCAATTTGCCTTCCTCTGATCTCACACGATGACTGCATGTGGTTTATTGTGGTGCACACGTCTCTTTCTAAGGCTCAGCTGCACGTACAGGGAACTGCTGATTGATGGACACAAAGTAATGTTGCAGCGGCACGTGTTTGGCGGGGATTTATGTCCAGATGGCAGGCCTGCCCTCATTTCCCAAACGCTGTCTCGTGAACTATTGATGCTGTTGCGCTCGGCAAACCTGAGACCTGAAACAGGCGCAACACTTGCAAAAATGTTACCACATACTTTTTTCTGACAAGTACTCTTTCTTTGATACACAACAGGTGGAATCAAGTGAAGCGGAGAGGTAGTTTTCCCTCATCTCTGTTATGAAATCATTTACTCAAAGATAAGCATCAATAGGGCAGTTGAAGATGAAAGGCAACAGAGAGGTGGTCATGTACAGCCTGAAGAGAATGATGTCAAAAGCCTAAAAACTTCTCATCTTTTTAACATCTCTTAATATCTCTGACAACACTGAAAACAAAGTAAAAAAAAGAAAAGAAAAAAAAAGATCTGTTTAAAGAGTGTGACACCTGAAAGCTGCTTCATCCTGACTGTGTAGTTGCAGTTTGATCAGATCAGCTTGTATTCACAGAAAACCAGCAGCTCTTACGACTGTCATCCCACTGTGATCTAAACATTTCCCTTTTTCCTTTTTTAGCCCGCTCCACTTCAGAACAAACAAACTGATAATAAAAAGAATAATCTTGGATCTTACTGCATCACTCTTATTGAGAAGCTGACAAAGAAAATTTGTGTTTGCGTGGCCTTTAAATGCGTGCAAAGAAGCTATTGTGTCACGACTGCCAGCCCTCAATTAGCAGACAAATGAAAACCATCTCAGTGATTAATTGCATGCAGTCACAGAAAGAAACAAAGCACTGAATGCCACGTTTGATGATTTGCCCTCTGGGCCTCCCATCAGTAGAATCTGTTCAGAAGAAGAGCTCTTTATGAGAGCAGAAAGCAGAGAAAACCATGGTTTAAAAGCAGGATACTCACATACTGTAATTACAAAAGCTTTCTGCTTCCCTGCTTCCCTTTCAGATAGTCCCCCTTCCTTAAAGCTGCTGAGTGTGGATCATCGCTGATTACATCTGCAGGTGTGTGCTGAGGGCCTGGGCTGCTGGACAATTCTTGTTGTTTACTGCCGTTGTTAATGGAGGCTGAGGCAGAAACTGTGTCCTCCTGTAGAGAGGCGAATGAGAGGAGAGTCTGTCACCATGCAGCAAAAACCATCCTGCTCTCACATTCCCAGCGTCCTCTCTGTGCTGCTTTCTGATCAAAATAACAATAATCCTCACTCTGTACCTTTAGCATGTTTCATGATGATCACGCTCCTCCTCCTCCCTCCACCAACACTAATGCCCCCACCCCAGGCTTTAATCCTGCTGTGATGATGTCAGCCATATGGGAGCAGTGTTATGATGGTTACGTAATAACGACTGCCTACCTTCTCTTTGATTCTGTCAGGCCGCTCGGAGTCAGGATCACCTCTTTCCCTCACATTCAGTCCGTTCTGGATTCTCCATCACTGGCGGAGTTGCTTTCCTCCAGAGAGCAGGAAAAAATGGATGTTTCTGTTTCAGCGCTGTTCCCTGGCAACAGCATCTTCACCCTCATGCGCACAGTCTCCCTCTCTCTCTTGTTTTTTTCCCACTATCTCTTATAACCTCCCTCTCCCTCGATGAAGCCCCTCCTCCACACAGATTCCCCTCCTTTGCTCTTGCTTGCTGGCTCTGACGCTAATTCACCTTCTTCCCTGTCTCTCCTGCGGTCCTCACAGCTGCACACAGCTCTCCGCAGTGTCACCGCACATGGAGTGGCATCCCTCCGGCATTGCCCTCAATACCCAAAGGGAGCAAGCACAACTTCCAGCTCTTCAGCTCAGGCAGAAAAATTTAATTCAGGTTTTTTCACACTTTATATTAACATCTATTTGTTTTCTGCTTTATTTCCCAGAAACGCTTCTGTAGCTTTAAATTTGTGGCTTCTAATGTTGTTATTAATTCTTTTTTAATAGGTAGTAAGGTGACAAAATATCACATCTTGATCCCCAAAAAGTTGATTCTGTTCATCTGGACGTAGTGTTTTCAGTGGGAGAAACGTTTCGTCACTCATCCAAGTGACTTCTTCAGTCTCAGCTGACTGCAGCTTTCCCCAATCTTATAAACAGTACATTTGCATAATGACTGAAACCAGCCCACTGAGGGAACAATGGGCTGGGAGGTCGCCTTCATCATAATTATGCAAATTCTCATGACCATTGATAAACAACCACTGATCAAGGCCCACTGATCAAAGACCACTGATCAATGGCCATGAGTTTACTTATGGCCTGGATGATTGAGAATGCATCAAGACATCACATCTTGATATTTTGCATTATTTTCCTCAACAAAAAACATGCTTTTGTAATGATTTAGTTTTTTGAACTCATAGTTATTGGAAAAAAAAAAAAAAAAAAAATCAGTCTCTATGCTAATTAACTATGTCGCTCTTCTTTATTTTTTCATTTTTGTCCTTTTGCCACCAGGTGGCGTGAGAGTGCTCCACAGGTCAAACTTATGAGTGTAAAACGAGAGTTGGGCTGAGCTGTATTACAGTTTTTAAGGCTAGCATATTCAGCACCCTAATTTAGAAAAAGGAAATTTAATCCTGTGACATGTGCCACAAAGAATACAGCTCTGCTTCCTGGGGAAAGCAAACATCTGTTACTTTCATTCTAGCAGTCTAGAATAAGAAGCCAAAGGTTTTATCAGGCTACATTAACATGATTTGGAATACTTTTTCTAACAAGACTGTTAGTTTTGCCCTGAAGGAGTTAACATTTTACTTATTATACAGAGCTCATCATTTTATGCTTCATTTGCAGTGCTGTAGGAAGTGACTGTTCCTGACAGATTAATCTTTACTGGTCCCACAGCAGGAACATTTTAAGTGCTTCAGCAACAAAGGGGTGAAAGGTAATAATAAATAGAAAAAATAATTAAATAAAAGGTGAAGAATAGTATGATAATAAAATATAATGTTAAGGTAGACGGATGATCATAATGGCTTACGTTACTTACACAGGGAGCATTGCTGTTTCACAATATTTTACATAATATTGGACAAAAGCAGTTACGTGTATGTCAGTGCTGTGATTTTATCTAATGAGCAGTGTTGATTGTAAAGTCTGAACGCAGCAGGAAGGAAGGACCTGTGATGTCTTCACCTGAGTCTCCTGAGCAGATGCAGTCTGTGATCTATTCTTTCTTGAATAGATCAGAGAACATCCAGGTACTTAAAGGAATTCATAATTTCAATCTCTTCTCTTCTCTGATCCAGGCAGAGAAGCTTTGCACCTTCTGGAGTCTAACATCTGTTCTTTGTTTTTTTCCACCTTTGATCTGGAGGAAATAGAGGTCTGCTGCAATAGATGTAGGCTGCCGGGGGATTCCCATGATGCATTGAATTTTTCCTTTCCAGTCACCCTTCTCACTCACTATGTGTTAATAGACCTCTCTGCATTGAATCGTACCTGTTATTAATCTCTGTCTCTCTTCCACAGCATGTCTTTATCCTGTTTTCCTTCTCTCACCCCAACCGGTCGCAGCAGATGGCCGCCCCTCCCTGAGCCTGGTTCTGCCGGAGGT